>VKOC01030836.1:0-15345 GCA_009364415.1 Spea multiplicata
TTATGTCACTGCTTGGTGGAGATATTAGTCGAGGAATGCATTTAAAGTGATTTTGGAGCAAATCTTGAAAAGTGGGCTTATCACCATGGCACCCAATGGAATGTCGCTGTTAATTAAATCCATCCATTGGATGCTATACCTATAAGACCACTTTTTTGACATGATGCCACACAAGAACCACTTGCCTGCAACAAAATGTAATCCCCAAGGAAAGCAAGGTTTTGTATTCTAGGTATAATACGCACTAGTAATAAAGTATATGCTTGAGTAAGATATTTTCATGAAAACTTTGGGGTCTATTCATTAAGCTGTGTGCATGCATGTTGCCTAATAATGATTAACAGAGGGGCCCCAATTTCATTGTTTAATTTATTTTATTATGGGTTGTTTTTACTTATTGGGTTTGATGTTTTAGCTGAATGTTGCAAGTTTCAGACACATTTTCATTTAGCTTGCATGTCCTCACCAAAAACTGGCTAAATTAAAAGACACTTTCATGCACTCGCAGTCAACTTTAATATTAGGGAACAGTTGTTTTGTGAGTGTTACCGTGCCAGGACATGCACCTGAGTTTGAGTTAAGCATTAGCTCAACTGACCACTTGAATGGTTAGCGAATAGCCGCATTTATGTACAGGCCAAGTTACATTTTACGTGGGTGTGATATACACTCAACAAGTATCCCAAAAAATGTAAATATTACAACTATGACATCTATTTCAGAAGTAAAATGTTTTTTCTACATGTTTTCCTATAATCATCTTGTTGTTTTTTTCTTTTATTATATGTTAAAATCTATCTATGAATCTACAGTTCATTTACGGTTGTCAAAAACAGTGATTTCCTGTGTAAATGTACCCTGCTGTGTGCGTAATGTTTTAATGGAAGTGAGCATGTCTGATGCTATCAATTTCCCTTCAGCTGATATTCTGGTGAAGTATCTATATGTGGAATACCGTATATGTACAAATGTAACAGAAGGATATTATGCCTTATGTAATTGATATCTTTTATTTCATCAAGGCTGAACTTAGAAAGAAAAACGAAATTGTTTATTTAACACATTACCCACGCTTACATTAATTTGGCTCTTAGTACTCTTGGTATGTGTATCTTGCTTCTTTTTGCATAATAGTAAAATGAGGTAAAGCTTTTACTTATTTATTTTAAAAAAATTGGTAATAACCAATTTTTATTGAGTTTTCCACAAATAAAAGAAAACATAACAAAATAAAAAAAAATCCCATACATTTTGATGGCGTCTGCAATAATAGCTACATACAGCAGGCTATTACGTAGTATATTTCAGTTTCCTTCATGTTGTTACGTATACGGTATACCACAAACTTTTATAGAGCATGCTATTTTTATTTTAGCTTCAACTGCAAATTTAGATAAAGAAAAGAAAATAATAAAAACAACAAAAATAATAATGCAAATTAAATTGTTGTGTAACATGTCAATTATATCTTTTAACTATGTGAGGTCCTTTAACCGAGCTTGCGCTCCCATCAGTAGTGTCACCGCACATGGGTGACATTGTCCCCTGGTCATCCAGCCATGCACACAACTCATTACCCAGTGCCAAGCGCTGCCACTTCACCCAAATATTGTAAACATTTTCTGGGTTATAACTAAACGTATTAGATTTTTTTTTATTTTTTTTTTAGAGTTTTGATATCCAGTATTTATTCGATGGATGATTGTGAATTTTGGAGCAATTAAAAAGATTTGAACTAAGAATGTGTAAAAACGTTACAACAATGCATGATAATTAAGATAACTAGAAAAGAAATAATAATAGTATGGATTTTTTTTTTATATAATTTCACAAAAATGTTTTGTAGCTGTGATACATTATATGGTAAACAACTAATTAAGTGTCACGAAAGAAAAAGTTCTTGTTGGTGATTTGATGAAGGTGTTTTCTTGTTAAATTTCTTAGAATTTTATGGTAAAAATTTTATGATGCATTAAAAGACTTACGTAGTTGTTACGTACCTGGATGCCGGTTCCTCCAGGCCCTCGGATCCGCAGCCGCCGCGGAAGAGGGGGAGACCCCCCGCCTTGCAGCAGCGGCGCACCCGCCGCGAGAGAGGGAGACCTCTCGCGGCTCGGGTCGGCAGCCCGACCGCCCGCGGAAGAGAGGGAGACCTCTCCGTGCGCGGTAGGTGCAGCCCCGCTGCAGAAAGGGGGAAGGCCCCCGCCTCAGCACGGCAGCCTCAACCGCCACGGAGGAGGAGGGAGACCCCCGCCTCCGCGAGACAGCCGCAACCGCCGCGAGGACGGGGAAGACCCCGCAACTCCGCAAGGCAGCCGCCACCTTCCGGAGCCAGGTCCGGACCTGCTGCGTGCACACGTTCTGCACGCCACCTAGTGGCGCCAGCCGGTACTACCGGTCCTTTTAGGAACTTGCGTTCTCGCCAATCCCAAGATGGCCGCGGACCGGAAGTGACGTAACGGCACTTTGAAAATTTGGCGGGAGAATGCTAATTAGTGTCTGGACTTCCTCTGTCTATTTAAGAGCCTCAGAAACCTTCCAGCTTTGCCTTCTGATGGTTGTACCTATCCTGTATAGTGTCTGCTCAGTACGCGTTCCTGTTGATTTCCCGTTACCGACCCGGCTTGTTCCTGATACCGATTCCTGGCGTTTGACTCTGGCTTTCCTCACGTTTATCCTGACTTCTGGCTTCCTGACCTCGGCTTACCCTGCTACGATCCTGACTTCTGGCTTCCTGACCTCGGCTTGCTCATTGGCTATCCTATACTGGACTCTGGTTTTCTGTCTATTGGACTTGCACACGCTGCTCTACCTGATTACAGGTTCTACCATACGCTGTGCGTGACAGTAGTGTACTTTTTCTGTATTTCCAAGGCCAAAGTACTGCCCCTCCCAGACCCCGCCACACCCCCTCTGTGACATGACCACACCCATTCCTGCCACTAGCCACGCCCCCACAGTTCCGGCTACATTTAATTAAATATTTATTGCTTTATTCTGCCCTCCGTCACACATTATTTAGTACAAATGAATGTTAAAATGTAAAATCAAGAATAGTTGAAACTAATACATGTGTGATTCCAATTACATTCAGTAGGAATATTACCGGTAATATATAATTATCTTTTATGGACCTGGTCAGAAGTCATATTGCTATTTTTTTTATTTTGTAATTAGATTTTTCCTATTTTTTGGGGGGGGTCATTAAGTGCTTTTAGTAAATTAGTGAATTTTTTTTCATTAATTTTGGAACAAAGATATAAAATTATTAAAATAAGCTTTACATAGGCATTACATTCCATACTTTAATATTTTATCATCAATCATGACTATTTACTTAAATCTAACATTTCAAAGGGTTATAGACAACTGTGGTATTTAACAAATACACAAAACCAATTTAGTTTAACACTAATTTCCCTTTTTCTTTTGTGGCGCATTTTACGGTGTTGATTTTCTATCCCTTTTACTACTTATGCTTGGTGAGTAACGTGATTCTGTTTGCTTTGATGTATCAGCGGAAAGACATTTTGAAAGACACTAACAAACCCGATGAAACCGCATTTCTTCGCTCACACAGAGAGGCGAAAATGAATAAATGTATTATTGTACATAAAAAAATATATTGCTTCTAGCCATACCAAAACATGGCCAAATATATACGCTTGGAAATAAGTAGATACGATATAATGTCTTTATGCTGAGATCATATAAAAAATGATAATCTCAACAATATCCATATTTTTAAAAATAAATATAGAAAGTTATTTTTTTAGATAATTGCAGAAACCATTTTTATTTGTAATAATAAACCGGAAAACATATCTGATGGTTTTTTAAGGTTTATTCATATAGCCACAATATAAACCTTTGTTATCGCCGCGAAATTTGTTTACATCGTAAATTCAAAATAAATTTTGTTTTTAGATCTGTTGCTTTTAACCCTCATTTTTTATTAATTTTAGCACCATGTGATTAGTTCGCTGATGGTAAATAACATGATATTTCTGTAGGCTGATGTACCTTTACAGAGCTGGTCTTAGCGCCAGATTTTTTTTGCTTTCTCTAAGGATTGGAAGCTGTTTGGAGTGCTGGGATTCCTTTCTGTGTTCATGGGTGGAAGTAAGTCTGGCTATGGTCGGACTAATGGCAAAGAGGCCCTGGCACTTTAAGTCACCTATGATAATACCTTTTAGGCTTGTGGGCTTCGGCCAAGACTACCAGCCGATGTCTATGGGCATTCCCGTGGACCTCATGGGCGGTCCCAATGATGTCAGTGGGCATTCCTGTCGAAAGTGGACACCCCCCCATTTAAGGAGGAAATGAGCAGGGTCGTGTCTGGACCACGCATCCGTGACCCAGAGGATTTGCCTGGTGTGCAAGATGGGGAGTCTGTGCCTGGTCTTGCATTAGGTCTATGCTTACCTTAACATGCTAAGCGTAAAAAAAGACATGGCGGCGTGCGTGTGACAGGGAGGCATCTTGCCAGGGTTTCTACTTGGTTGAGGACTTCTCTTTCCAGTATTTTTAAAAAAGACCCTTTTTACTTAAAAAACCCAAATTCTTCAATTGTAAAATTTTGCGTCATTCAACATTTTTCAGGGTATGCTTAATTGCTGTGTGAAACCAAATCAGACTGATTGGTTGTTGTCATAGAAACTAAAAAAAAAGGTATCTTGACAGCTTCTGATGCTTAAACCTCTTTTAAAAGAAAGGATAACATGACAAATGTACTGAGGTTTATTTCTTTAATACGCTGGGGAGTCCAATTCATGTTCCAGTGAAAAAAAACCATATTTAATGCTAATCATTTAGACACATTTTCGATATATGAAATATTACATCATATATTATATATATTATTTATATATCATATTATATTATATTATGTGTTATGCCTTTTGGAAACCTTCTCTGAATGATTCATTTTTATTCCTTTGACTCTGGAGCCAGGATACAAATGAGCTGACAGTTGAGGTTAAAACATAAATAGACGAGTCAAACTCATTTCAAGCTACCCCTTAATTACGAGCTTTAGTCTGCACTCTTCAAACAAGAATGAAAGACATACACAGGTTGTTCATGAAGTCGTTCGATGCCCAAGGGTCTAGGGAAAAAAATCATTTCTAGAATCCGTTCTGCCCGTCGGGGACGTAGGAAACTTTCACAACATGAAATAAAACTTCAGAGTACCAGGTGATTGGAGTACCAGGGATTTATGTCTTTTTACCCAAAACACAGTTTCCGTACTAAAATAAGCAGTCCGTTGTTTTTCACAGAATAATGCAAATGTTTGAAAGATAAAATGTGACAGCGTAAAAAAATACATAAAAAAAGGAGAATTTAAAAAAAAAAAAAAAAAGTATCGCCAGCAGGAGTGAGAGCCCTGAGTGGGCCCTGGGCCAAAGGTGGCCAGCCATCCTCTGTAATCCACTTTCTTATTTCTATGCAAGGTTTATATTAAATCGAAATATTTTAAAGCGATACAAAAGCTAATAAGGAAGAGAAAGCCAGGTGAATTGCGTGAAAAGCGCATGAGATGGGTCAGCAAATATTTAAAGTAACTAACTGAAATATTAAAAATATATTAAATGCTTTAGTTGTACGGATGATTCCTACAAACCTCTGTTAACCTCTTAAGGTCACCACAGGAGAGATCCCCCAGGAGAGAGGGATGGACACTCAGGAGAGTGTAATAGTCGGCGATCAGAAGGTAGGATAATCAACATTTCCCAATCTTCAAAAATTAAAAAAAAAATAGCAAACCTCCAAAGAACCTATGTCCCCCAAACTAGACAAACACAACTAGAAAAAAGGCAACATAAATCACCTTTCATTCAAATAATAATAAATATCATAATAAACAATAAATAATAAAATAAATACAGTGTAGTTTGTAAGGGCAATTTTGACTCCATAATATATGCAACTCATATTTTTTCACAATTAAATCTATTCAGTTGAATATATATATTTCTTAATTATATTATTATTATTGTTTATTGAGTTATATATTTTTTTTATATGGTGGAGCCGCACATCGGGTAAACGGAGCCACTGCTGCCAACACCAACACAAGTCAATTCTTAGCTTCTTCCAAATCAAAGGAAAAGTTATACAAAGTCTTTCATCTGCATGCCGCGAAGCCCGGTAAACGTTGAAATGACCTATGTGGTGACAGCCGATCAAACACATTGGGAACATAGTCAATAAAAAATAATATAAAGCGTCTCTGCGCGGTAACGGCTGCCACTATTTTTCTTTAGATTATTTCTTCAGCCAGGAAATCAATGTTTTACGGCCCCATCAGAGAGCGGGGATGTAATAAAGTGCGTAGACCTAAAAGAATCATTTGAATTCGATGTTAAAGGGTTTTTTTATTGAATCCTAAGAAGGAATATGTAATATTTTTGCCTGATCACATAAGGAAAGGATAAATTATTTGGTGTGCATACCCATTATTTTAGCCGTTCAGGGGCTCTGCTTACTAAACTGAGCGCTTGTGAGTTGGCTGAAAATACGTGTTGGACAAAAATTGACAAATAATTAAAGCCACTTACATTGGCAGAGGATCACTCTCAGCTCCCATACTCTCACTTACAGGAGGGTGAGTGGAAGCGAGTTGATGTTGAGTTTGAAAAGAAGCAGTCAGTGTTCAGATTCATTAACCTGTGCGTTGCCGGAAGGTTGCAGATGTGAGTTGGAACTGAAGCCACCACCACGCCAACGCAAACCAAGGAAATAAATAAATCAATGATTTGGTAGTCCTAAGTACCCCTATTAACCAAGGACGGTGCCAATGGTCACCCCTCTTTCCTTCCCCCACCCCATTCGTGTTGGGACAGGGGGGGGTTAATATAGTAATTCTGGTGGTTATAATGCACAAATGATATAAGATTTCATGACAATTTTAATATATTTATAATATTATAATGTATATTAGTGTATAACGTATGGCATGTGCTAAAGATGATTCTGGTACAGAGTGTTCAACGTGATCCTGTTGTTATAACAACCAACAAAAATGGTGACATAAACAATGTATCAAGTAACAAAATTATATATATAAAAAATATATAACTAAAACACAAAAGTAACTATTTTGAAAAATACTTCACTTAGTTCCAAGGGTTAACGCCACAGCCTTTGTATAAAAATCAATGGATCGCAGTTCCATGATGATTCCCCTTCTAAATCCACATAAATATTCCCAACGCAGTGATCCGTCAATAAAATAAAAACCACCAATAGTGTAATAGCTATATTATAATAAATAATACAATAATATAATAAATAAGCCAGGCTGTTCACTCACGTGCTGCCGCACTATTTCTCTTCCCGCGTCCAAAACGTTCCCGGGGGTTCAAGTCTCTCTTGCTGCCATTTAGATGGAGGCGTTCGCAAAAAAAAAAGTGGATATCACAAAATAGGTGACGTATTCCTCAGACCTCAGAGGAAACAAGCTTAATTTTTTTTTACATTTTTTTTAAATTTTTTAAAAACTAGAAGCCATAAACCTGACTGATTTGGTTCTTTTCAAGTTAAATCCAGTACAAAACCAGGCCGATGATAAAACTCCGATGGCGTCAATACGGCCAATCTTAAATTATAATAAAACAAACAAAATCATTCAACGGGATAGAATATTCGATACAGAAAATCCTTTTTTTTTGTCAACAGGTTAAACATTCAGCTTTCAATAAACTAAGAGAAGAGAGAGAGAGAGAGAACGGGAGAGTAGAGCGGTAACAAAACGACCAGAAACAAGAAAACATTTGATTTTATTCGTTATACCGCAGGCCAGCGGAGCACAGCGCTGATTGCAATAATCAATTTTGCGTTCGCCGTAAATAGCAGGGTCAAAAGCTAATACGCCTCAGTAATCACGACAACAAATCATTAGTCTGAGTTCAAGAAATGCTTTAGATTATAATGATTGCGGTTATTCTGCGGGGTCCTTAAGTGCGGAACATTAAATGGATACTTAACACGTTGGGTAGGGGCGCCCCTTTTGGCATTCAGTCTCGGCACAAATCAAACAGTTATATTGGATGAATTAAAAGCCTAGGGGAGATCAGGCGATCCTAATGTCCATAGCTTGGAGGAGGAAAAGTGTGAAGGGGGAGATAAACTTTTTTCTTTTTAAATACATGAAGAGATACAATGTAGTCCATAAAGTAAGTAAATGGGAAAGAACAACAAAAAAAACCTCTTGTTCTGAAGCCGTAGGGGAGAGAACTCTGGGGAGTTGTGAGAACTTGAAGGTTATTGATATTAATACTTTTTTTTTTCTCAGGGTATATTTCAATTTAGAGTCTAAGAGGGAATTAAATAAGAGGAATGAGCTTAATATGTAATCATTTTATGAAATGAAAGAAGAGCAAACAATAAAGGTGTTCTAATATTGATCTTTTTTTAACATTTTTTATAATGGTATACAGTTGTGATTAAGGTTAAAGGGACACTCCAGTAATAATTTGGATTTTAATGAATATGGTCATTGAGAGGTCCCTTAAAATTTGCATGGTTCATCACTTGCAATTGCATTCTGCAGAACCCCTGCATGGAAAGCGCTCTCATTAATTTCAGTGGGAGCATTTTCCTGCCACTGATTGGCTGCTTCAAGCAACCAATCAGTAGTGCAAACCGTATCGAGAAGCCGTATCAGGCTACCTAAAAAAAAAAAAAGCTGAGATCAAACTTTAATTTCACTTTTTTCTGTATTGTTAGAGGTCTGCGACCAATCAGCAGCATTCTCTTCTCAGAAGATACAGCCCTGCTACACTATACAAAATCCATAGTCCCCCTTGCCAACCAAGTACCCCATACATGATTGGCACTGAAATGGTTAAATCATTTAGATTATACTCAACTACCGACTTCATAGTTTCTGACACTCCAGATTTGGTCAAAACAGTCCCAACAAGTGACTGTCCCAACCAATCTTCCTTTAAGAGAGATCACTGGCAACCCAAAACAGATGGAGTGTGACACTCGCACTAACTTACTGCATGATGTCATAATGTTGAGACATTTCATACAAGCGATATTCTTGCAAAAATTACATAAAAAACAGGACAATCCCATTCTCAGATTAATGTGCAAATATGCAATAAATTAATAAATATGTTTATAAATACATAAAATCATCAACACAATGACATACATTTGTAAAAATGATCACAGCTTTAGAGATGTGAAACTCATCCATTCTCCCTCAAGCCATTTAGAGGGGGGGGGGAAACCCTATATTTAGTATCACAGTGTGACATTTAGTGTTTTTTTCCAGATCAGAGGAGTTTGATATAGAGATTAAGCTTTTCTCTTTTCAGTACAGATGTGCCCCGAGACAAAGCGCTGTACTTGATAGCTGCCTCGAAGCTTGACGGTGAGCGAACTTCCAAAGGGAATTCTAATTTCTGGTTCAGTAAATTGTCATATAATTAGGATTATTCACAAAGCCAAAGAGCCCGAATTAATATATTATATATGCTGGGGTTATGATTCCAGGGTTGGCTGATTGCATGAGAAACACCTGCTTGGCTGTTCTCGTATCATTATCATCAGAGTAGAATATGATGGAGTATGATGTAAGAGTGTATGTGTAAGAGTGTGTTTTAGTATGTATGTGTATATGTGTTAGTATGAGTGTGTATGCGTGTGTGAGTTAGCATGAGTGTATAAGTATACATGTGTGTTAGAATGAGTGTGTGTGTTAAGGGGGGTTCATGTTAGCATGTGTTAGGTGTGTTACAATGAGTACGTATGTATAAGCGTGGATGTTAGTGTAAGTGTGTGTAGCACGAGTGTGTATGTGTGTGTAAGTATGTGTTAGTGCAAGTGTGTGTGCATATGTGTGCCAAAGTGTATGTTAGTTATGAGGGGAGTCAAGGGGCCGACGGGGCCACTTGGCTTTTCCTGCTATCCTGGGCTAGAAGAAAAACCCGGGCTTGGCTGTTTACATGAGTAAAATATGAAGGATTCAGCTACGGACTATGTGATCCTAAGAATATGCCCTGAAACCCTAAGATTGGGGTAAAAATCCTGGAGACAGAGAGGTATGTTGGCTGGGTGCTGCCCTAGGCCTGACCCAGGGCAATGTCCCAACTGCCCCCCAACCACTTACCTCTGTGGGCGCTGCCTACCATAATATCATTATGTCTTTACTTTCAGAAATGCGCTCATGATTTTTCGATGCGTGCTACAGTTCGTATGTTTGTGTTCGTTACAATATGATTTTTTTCCATGAAAAACTTAAATAGATTCGGTATGGGTTGAATTACGTTACAAATGTGCAGCGTATTCATTGCAATTCTGCCGGCTTCATTTATCAAGCAGAGAGCTATATATATATGAGACGCCCTCATAGCTTTACTGAAGTTTTACTTCTCTCTCTTCCAATAAAATGAATTCTCCCTTTGATGCATCTTCTCAATGGTCCGGGTTACGCAGTCAGCCGAGATATGTCCTCTACTTTGTATTAAATGTTTGAATACAAATGAGGCAAACTGCGGCAGAGCTGGAAACAGCAAGAGAGCGCATGAGACATCACAGACACAAACGGCTGATCCGTGTCACCATACAGGCTGTGTTATAAACAATCCTTATTCTTGCATGTATATATTGTGTGGGGGGGATGCCAAGCCCACTCCCCTGCCTAATTCCCAACTAGCATCCTATTTAATACTACCAGGGGCGAGAGGGGGAGAGGTCCTGGTAGTCTGACCTGGGAGATGCCCAGGTATTCTGTATGGCTATTAGAGTCCCTGGTGAATGTGCAGCTAAAACAATGCAAGTAGAGTCCAGGACATGCATGAGTTGGCCATCTGGAACAGCGAGCAACTGGGCGGTGGACCAGTGACCAACACCGTCACGCACTCACCCAATCTGCTACTCCATTCCAAATCGGGGGCTGTGAGGCCATCAGCTGGATATACCCGTCCGCATGCTATGTGAGCGTAAAAACATGGCCCCACTTGCGCCATCAGACGGACGCTGGCCTTTAAGTGCCAGGCCTGCCTCGTCATCACCAGTCTGGCCCTGCTCAATCCAGTAGGTTCCGAATTCCTACTTGGGCTGACAGAAGGATCTTTGCTGAGAGAGGACCAAGTTGAAGTTTTGAAGACTTTCTGAGAAATGAAGAAGCCTTTATTACATGACATGTTTTATTTATGCAATCAAACCCAATACATCGGTTTGATTTCTTCTGGACCTGGGGGGGACGTGTTTCCAGTGTGTGGCAATGGCTCTGGCGCCCACCAGGCGCACAAAAAAAGAGCCCAAGATACGGGGGATGCGCACAAGACGTCTTTGCCTACATTGGCATTCTAAATGTTAAAAAAGGCATGGCATGAGAGGTGAGCAGCAGATAGGCTTCTTGCCTGGGGTGCTATTTGGTCGAGGACCAGCCTTGCAGGAGTCTCAGCTTGTCCCTCTGTGTAACTCTTCATGAATAACCAGGAGCGGCAACATGAATTGCCTTCAACGTAAAAGTTATTTTTAACTTATCGAGTGTATTATATTACGTTTATGTCGTAGGGTAATGCTTTATATTTAGTAGATGAAGGAAAGAAACCCGAAATCAGGCATAAGTAATAACCGTGTCACCGGGTGTCTTGAGTGCTCATGGCTTGCATTGTGCTCTTCCATATGAAAAAGTTCTTGACTTAAATTGATAATCTCCTTACGTTTAACTCGGCTGGAGTGCTGCTGATTTACATATTCCTTTTAGAACTATTTTGGCACTTTCATGGAAATTAGTATTATAAGGATTTTTTACACGGCAACGGAGGTGCAAGAATAATATTATAATTTGGTTACATTCTATCATATCTTAATCTTTGGGGTATTTATTTACATTTAGTAGTGGAGCTAAGCAATTCTTACCAGCTTCCGAGCATCCCCTTATCATGACGGTTAACCCACGCGCTGTACTAGCCAACCGTAACAAACCAGATAAAGCCTACAAAGGAGAGGAAGGGTGGGAAACATGCGTTTCCTACATAAAAAATGATGTTCTCCATGTGTTCCACCTTGAGGTCACACAGAATATACCCTACGGTAAAAGCCCCCTTCCTTAACCCCCCACCGCAATAACTCTACCCCGAAAGGGTCAATCAAATTGGGGAAGGGAGGTGATGCTCCCCTCCCTCGGTCATGCTCCCCTCCGACGCTCTCTCTCTCTCTCCATTAAATAAAATACTGGATATATATAAGAGGAGAATGAGATACGGATTCACACGTTGCCGGCTGTACGGTCAGAGTACAGAGTATGTTTTTCTAGAAAAAATATATTATGTTAATCTTTCCCATCCTGCTAGCGCTGTGATTTTAAGATGTTAGTATTCCATCATAATAATGATGAAATAAAATCACGTTCAAGGGTGGGGGGAAAAAAATATTGGTATTTTTGAATTGATTCAATTTATTTCACCGTACCAGGTAAACATAGAAACATAGAAAGTGAAGAACCCTTCGGCCCACCTAGTCTGCCCAAACGAGGCAGCAAGAAATAAATAATACTAGTAATAAAAATATACCCTATAGCTGATATAAGTTATAATATTTGTCCTATGACAGCTCCTTTTTGATTAATTCTAGCAGCTCCCCAGTCCCCCCCCCCCACCGTGTTTAACAGACGCTAATGTTATCATCAAATAGTCGTAGACACTTTTCATTATAAATTCCCAAATTCACAATATTTTTTTTAATTTAAACCATTATAGCCACAGTGTCCCTTCCAGTATCCTTTACAGGATACACAAACAACAGATCATAACTATTTGCTTCATCGTTGAAACCGGCAGAAGAGACAAAGGACATGTGGTCTCTCATTTGGTGCTCAAAAGCGATAAATTTACAATAATTAGCATCATGGATGGAAAAATTGGATTCGGATATGATGTGAAACCTCTCTGCAACAATTAGTCCAATTATCCAGTAAAATCAGGTAGAAAAAGTTCATAACCTTCAAGTTTAGGGCTTATTTTAATCGCACAAGGAGAACAAGAATTCCGTATTTGCAACATATGTCAATGTTAGCAAATTCCGAAATGCACTCAATTTAACAAAAAATAGTCATTATACTATAAAAAAAAAGAAAATATGATGTCTGACGAAAACAACAAATTACATGCAACATTTATTTTAAACTAAAATCATAAAAAAAGAAGAAAAAAAAAAGAACATTTATATCATTCTTATATTTTATTTTCTAGGAATTGGTGGCTAAGATCACCAGTAGAATCAAGAATTGTGGAGATTTGGGATTTATTCTTTAGGGTTTTTATTAGCATTCATTGAATTGTAATTTAGATTTTGGTTGGTTATGACTGATTTATTGGTTTATATAGATTTACCGTTTAAATTTACTGCTTAAAGTGAGGAATTATTTTTGACTATACTGTGAAAATAATAATCATTATTTTTATAATCCTATTTTCATTACTGTTGACCAATTCTCTCAGTATAATATAGTTTAAAAAACAAAAAGAGACAGAAAAAATGAATAACGCCACAAAGATATATAAAAAAACAGGTATTTATTTTAAACCTAAATCACAAAGTAGAACTGAATGTGAAAATGTGTATTACCATTTCTAAGGTTTATTTTAGGAATGGGTGCTTGAAATTCTCAGAATCTGGGATTTTGGAGATCTGAATTTTTGCTCATTTCACCAGCCTTCACATTCCTGCGGTCCCTGTCATATTTTTCCCGATGCTGTATATTTTAAGGTTAAATATTTATTTTTTTATACTTTCAAGTGGTTATTGCAAGCGATGTGGCAGTGTTCACCGATGACACAAGAAAGGCTATGCAGTCTGAACCAGATGGGATTTGGTCAAACCGACTCACTGGGCGGCCAAGCGGCAGATGAGTTTTAATGTAAAGTAATGCATTTTGGGAAAAGGAATAAATGTGTAACTTGTACGTTAAGTTGGGTTGTATCAGGAAATCATTAATAGATATCATAAATAGGACTGAGCAAAGAGGTCACCCATTCGGACTTGAAGAAACACATTTTCACTTAAAACAGTGAGAGCAGTAAAGATGTGGAATTCACTACCCACAAGACTTTGGTCTGGGTGATAAAAAAAAAATATATATATACAGGAATATAACGGATATAAGGACTGGATTGGTTATAGCTTTTTTAACCCCTTAATAACAAAGCCCGTACATGTACGTGCTCAAAATGCATTGTGTTCAATGGGTTTAGGGACCGCCCATTGTCCTTAAGGGGTTAAATTGGGATGGACTTTTCCCCCCTTTGAGACATAATTGGAAATTTTACCATGTTCTGCATCAACAGCGGGGCTGAAATTGACTTTTTTCAACATAAATTGTTATTTTACTATGTAAGCTGAACAGGTGGTGCAAATAGCAAAAAGCCATGGTTGCCTTGTAAATTTTCTATTTGTTCTCTGAACCTCCTTCAGAGACGTCAAAGCTTACAGAAGTATCAAATATTCACTCAGTGATGTCACAACACAAATGGCAACCACATCTGATGTCACTGATCCTGTGCAGAAAACCCATTTTAATTTTCTTTTCCGTGCATTTTCTTGAATGAAAGTGGAATTTCTCTTGTAACTTTAGCATTCACACAGTTTAAACATCTAGTTTATATGTAAATTCATGAGTTATGAACGCTATATTTAATATATTTTAAGATACTGCACAAATGTTTTGGTTTTGAATCCACATCTCCCCTGTTTTCTTGTAATATAAAGGTTCTTTCTCAATTGGGGTACGGTAAATGCAATTACTAACAATAAATTATTTATTTTTTTCTTTATTTGTAAAGTGCTAGCTTATTCTGCAATGCTTTATAATTAAAGTATGCATAGCATGCCCTTAACCCTTTATGCAAACCTCCTGGCGAAATGTGGAGGTTCTGGGGACCCCACTCTTTTTTTTTTACATTCTACAAGGAATTATATGGCTAATTTCCTTTTTTTTGGTATTTTTTTTTAATAGTATATTATTTTTGTATAAAAACACACTATTTCCCACTCTGAAGCATCTGAGCAAACCTGGAAGCAGTGAAAACTATCAATTACATAAAGTAAGTTTTCCTGTTCACTACCGATATCTATGTTGAAGTTTTTCCAGAATTTTCTTATTTGTTCGTGCTGGCATCGCCATCTGTTACCTTACGTGGGTGCGAGTGTGGGGATGCTGACTTTATAAACGTACACAGAGTATCTGTGTTTATTAACAGCCCCGATTCTGTTGGAGCAGATAAATACTTATCTGGCTCGCCAATAAGGCATTTGTAATCTATTTTTCTGCTCAAATCAGTAGCTACATTTTCATTCCTTGGATATATATATATATATATA
>VKOC01030838.1:0-18750 GCA_009364415.1 Spea multiplicata
GTATACAGTAATATAACCCCCCAGCGCTGTATACAGTAATATAACCCCCAGCGCTGTATACAATAATGTCAGTCAACATTCACAAAAACCTGGTTTTATTCCATTTTGTCCCAATAAACTCCCTTTATCTGCAGACCTGGAGACGCCGTTGCCGTCAGTCATGTGATATTTTGGGTGACTTTCCTGGCTCAAACACCACACTGAGCCGACGCTTTATAGCAACGCCAATTAAGTCCGTTCCTCCATAGACTTTCCATAAGGAGTCAGGGTGTTTAGTAGATCGGGGATCCGATAACAGAGCGAGAACTCAAATACTCAATACAAATGACTGATATGCAGCTGCCATAAAAACTAAAACTGCCAATGGAATAATATTCTGGAAGCATTCTTAATCTGATGCTTGTACTAAATGATTATCGTACGATACACGCGTACGATACACGCGTACGGGAAATTCATCTCCATCTCACCTTTTCATCAGGTACACGCTGACACCGGTGCCGTACCCAAACTTCTGCATAAAAGGCGACGCGGGAATGGTAAACGACGGCGAACGAGCGCTTACTCCTGAAAAGCACAAAGTGAGCAGACGATCAACTAGATTTAATAAACTATGAGAACTCGTAACAGACAAAAACTATGTCCTTGCTAAAAAAAAATTCCGGATTCAGTACACAGGGAGAACAATATAATAATATAACAATATAATAATATAACAATAATATCCTTTACATTACTGCGTTTAATGACGTCCCGTGCGTCTTACGCAACGTAACCCACCTGGTGACTTCTTCCTGTCCACCTTGAGTGGGGTCTTAAAGCCGCTACCGGTTTCTTCCATGTTGGAGGCCTGAGTGTCCTAGAAAACAAATCGAAAAGATCGTCATCGGGGCTACGCATGCCAAACAAGACCCTATGGCAGCTATAAGCTACCTTACAAAAAGCACAAGAGTCAGCATACAGACAGGGCGCTAAATAGTCGAAGTATAAAACAAAACAACAGAATACGAGGGCCGCCACGGCCACTTCCCTGAGTAAATGGTGAATCAAAACTAGCGGGAAGGAAGGAATGGAGTCCTTACGTTGTTTCCTAGGCACATCGCTCCCTAATCCCATCAGATACCCCCACATAGCATGTGCTGGGTAAATACTGACAAATACCCCACCAGACATCACTAATCACATGAACTAAGGGTATTTCGCAGGGCAGAAGGGGATCCTTTCCACTATTTTTCAGACACAGGCCTGCCATTTGGCCCAGGATACTTCCACTGTAGCCATGGTAACAGCGACCCATCACAAGTATATGGCAATAGAGGTCCCATGGGCAGCAGGATTAGCTGGGACCCCCAGCACCCTACCCTGTGCTGGATGCCAGGGGGCAGCAAAAATACATTAACCCTTCCGGCGCCAGGGGAACATCCTCTCCTCCCAAACTATTAAAACGTAACAATTACAACAACAACAACAACAACAAATGCACCCGGCTTTCCTCATCTCTTAACAAACCATAAAGGGGGCAGCTGGCAGCCCTTTAAGGGGGATATGAGACGACTCCACGGGCTTTTTACCGGTCGCACGGAATGCGCGCTGAGTCTCCGCCGAGTTTTCTGTCAGCCGCACTTTCCCGCGCGACACTTCAAATGGGGGAAGAGCGCGCACGCGGCCTGACTGAGTGTACGTGCGCGGGCCCGCTGAGTCAACTGACTGCGCATGCGCGGTGCCGGGGATTCGGGGAGTGCGCATTGTGTGGTAGATCGGTGGCGGGTTGGGAGCGTTAGAGCCGCTGTAGACTTAGCGCGGGGTTTAGAGATTGTTTTTGGCTTTAGGGGTCTTTCGATACACCCCAACAAGAGCCCCACTACTACTATAAACCCCCAAACGCCTTAACCATAACCCACCTCGATTACCCTGTACGTTTCGGCATTTTAATCAGATAGGGACATAGGCCGAACCCATCGTCAGGACGACAGCACCTAGATTGGGGCACACTAATCATTTGCTCCCCTCAGGCTTCCCCCCCTGAAGCCTCTCTTAAGCCTCAAAGTGGCTTTATTTAACTTTTCAGTTAATGTATGGATAATATATAGATTATATAAATTATATCTCAAGACAAATTAACATTAATTAATCTTAAGTGATGTATTTTCTATCAAGTTTATATTTATTTTATAGCGCTACGTACTATGTATCGTATGCGTTGAAATAGTTTGGCGTTTTGGAAAAAAGCTTTGGATTTTATCTTAAAAATTGAATGCTTTTTTTTCTGGCGCACCGCCTTCCCGAAAACCATGAGGCTATTCTCAACACCCATTATTATAATTATATCTGCCGCGTACCAGCTGTATAAAGACCCCCTGACCACAGACCCCTTACCCTCCATCTACCACCTGAATCCCCGTCCCTCTTCGTCTTCTCATATATAATTAAGAGACCGTGGAAAGATGGTCCACGCAAATATTAGATGGTCTTATTTTTTTTCGTTTTTACAAACAAAATTCTTAACCAAATTTGACAACTTTGTACAAATCTCTAAATATTAGGAGGGTTCCACTGAAGAAACAAGTGAAAATTAACAGCAAACACATTTTTTTCTCTGTAACGCTGGCCAATCCGCATCTACAAGGGAAGAGGAAGGCATTTTTATTAAAAAAATAAAATTTTAAGGCTGTTTTCTTAAGTTTAAAATTAATTTAGAAACCACAATAGGTGGTGCTTTAGTAATATTTATACTACCATAATTTAATACTTAATTTTGTAGAACACAAAATAATAAAACAGAATCTACTGTGGGCAGGGCAGGGGGGCAATGCGCACATTCAGTGTTTCTGTTCTTTAACCCCTTAATGACAAAGCCTGTACATGTACGGGCTCAAAATGCATTGTTTTCAATGGGTTTAGGGACCGCCCATTGTCCTTAAGGGGTTAAATACTTGTGAAGCCTCTTATTTTTGGAGCACATTACAGAAATGTGTGGCGTTAATAGGGATGCCGAAACAAGCCAGTTGGTACTGTTCCTGAGTTGTTTTCTAGTTGTTTATTTACGCTACCAGCAAAGCCTCTAATATATCAGAAAATGTGGTTGCTATATTAGGCAGGGGACCCTGCGTTTGCAATCCGTCGGTTCCTGAAATACTGTTCCTGAGTTGTGTGTCAGTAATACGCTTCACTTACGTTAACGGCAAAGTTCTGTACTCTTCCCGAGTTGTGTATTAGTTGTACACTTACCATACCAGCGGAGACTTCATTGTATAAAACACAGATCATTAAATCACTAGATTGTAAGCTCGTTTGAGCCGGGCCCTCCTCACCTGTTGTTTCTGTAAGTCAAATTGTTATGTTACATCCTACTTGTTTTGTCCTGTCCACCCGTTGTACAGCGCTACAGAACTTGATGGCGCTATATAAAACAAATAATAATAATCACAAAGTATTGTCGATAAATTAGGCAGGGCACGGAACTATGCAAGCATACGGTGTGTCAGTTCCTGAAATACTGTTCCTGTGTTGTGCGTCAGTAATACACATCACACAACCAGCAAAGCCTCTTATTTTTGGAGAATAAGATAAATGTGTGCCCTAGAATTAGGCAGGGCACTGTGCATATGGAGAGTTCCGGCTCTTGCACTACTGTTCCTGAATTGTGCGTCGGTAATGCACGTCGCTTACGTTACCAGCAAAGCCTCTTAATTTTGTAGAACCCAAAATAATAAATTGGATAATGTTGCCAAAGGGGACCGTGCATGGACAGTGTGTCGGTCCTTGAAATACCCCTTGAAATATTCCTGAGTTGTGCTTTAATTAAACACTTTAATTACACTATCGGCAAAAGGTTCTTAACTTTGGACAACACAAAATACATTTGTGCTGTTAAATAGATTTTAAGGAGGCCAAATAACTAAGAAGCCGGGCTTGTGCTGTTCTTGAGATGTGTTTCAGTTGTACACTTGTGCTAGTAAGGCGTCTAGTAAAAGTAATACAAATATTTTCTTCACAGGGCAAGGGACTGTAAAGTGCATGCAGTGTGTGAGCTCATGAAATACTCTTCCTGAATTGTGATTTGAGGATTCCCATCATTTTAACATAGAGTGGTAATAAGGCAAGTGGGTAGGAACAGAGGCGAGGAGGAAATAAGAGACATCAAAAAATGTATGTCTGTAGTGTCTCAAAACCAACATATGAGGTAGGCCTGGAAGAGGGCCCCCCTGAATAGAGAAATGAAAGAGGATTCTGAACTAGTGCCTCAAAATTGGTTGGAAATAATGGAGTCTGAGTACTAAAGACTTAATTGTTAATAGGTAATCGACTGGGAGAGTTTAGAGGTTTATTTTTTAAGGCCTTTTAAGAAGGTCTTGATGAGATGGGAAGTAATCGGGGAGAGTTTGTCGGGGAACAACATCGTTATATGAGGTTGCACCCCTGTGAGCTTTATAGTACAATGAGATCACTTTTAAGTAGAGTGGCAATAGGCCAGCAGGGTTCTGACAGGACATATATCTGAACGGGTGGTTCTATGTAAAAACCTACAAACAAAGGACCGTGTCCAGATCTATCGTAAGGGAAAAATCTCACTGCAAGTATGGAGTGAAAACCATTTGTTGTTTTAAATGTTTTATTTTAATTAAGTTATTAAATTGGATTTCATAATAATAATTAGATTTTAATTATTTCAATCACAAATTATCAATAAATGTAAATGTTAATTGAAAGAACGCATTAAGCCATTTCTTTTTACAGTCAAAATCAAACAAGTATGTGTACATTTTTAAACTAGTTCCCTTGTATTGTTTACTCTCCACATTTTGATCTTTTTTATGTAAATAAAGATAAAACTGGCATGTGTTCACTAAAATGTTTATTTCAATCAAAGGTTTCTATTTATATCAGATGACATAACAAAAGCAAATAATCAGTACAGCAATAATAGTGTGTCAAACAAATGATACGTCTGTTTCTAACAGAAAAAAAGATTTCCAACACTGTCCTTGCCAATTTATAATTTATAAATTATCTATCAATTTTATACATAGGGTAGTATAAATTTTTTTTATTTAAATTATCTCCATTTGTAACCATATGGTATTTTATACAATTCATTTTATATAACTAATTTTACCTTGATTCTTGATTATAAAAAATTTGCACAAATGAAGTAATTTTTTGCGAATTTGCACATATATGTGACTCTGAAAATATATCTTTTTATATGTGTCCGTCTTATGTATACACATAACCTCTATATAATTATAGAAAGGTTATTATACAGTAGGTTTATCCTGTATAAAGAGGTATCTATGTATATACATTCACACATATAGATATACTGTAGATCAAATTTCATTCATTCAGATATAGATGTACTACAGATTAAACGTCATCTATGCTCACCGATCTTTTTCTAAACTTTACGTTCCTATCTCTTCTCTATACTAATACATCAATTATATAGGTATACACCTTTCAATAGAATAACGTTTGAAATTAGTTTCCTCTTTCTTTTTCTTTTATCTATTTATGCCAATTTCCGAGTACACATTAATACAGTAGATCCCCAGTCCTTACCATCGACGGCTGCTCTGAATCATGTGGGAGGATCACTGGGAGGCTCCTTTGAATGAAGGCTGGACAAGTCTCAAGCCTGTAGCAGTTCTTTGCTGTCGCAACTTTATTTGCAAAGCACAAAGAAAATAGAACCATTCGTGACGTGATGACATCAATACACGAAAAAAATACAAAAGGGCAGCGACACGGAACAGGAACCCTCACCGATCGATTTTCACTTCACTTCTCCTGAGGAAGCCGACTTGGCGAAACACCAAGGATTATACTGGACATTTTTCAATCGAACTTTAGTGGATTTTCAGCAAAACAATTTTATATGCACATGTGAGTGCATTTCTATCAGCTGTATTTCTTTTTATTTAAGATACTGCACTATTTCAGTTTGTCTTTTTAGATTCTATAGGAAGACCAAATAAAAGACACTTTTCTACTTTATTCTGATGGGTCCGAAGCATCTTTACCTCTTGTGAGTGCAATCGCAACACAACCTACACTTATTGTTTATACACTCTACACTATATTATTATTTTTTTCCCTTACATGTACCGGCGCCCCAATTATTTGTCTATCTGTATATCTACACGCTGAGGAAGAGGGTTTTTTGGGAAGTATTGTGCAAGTTTATATTATATATTACTTTTTTCACTTTTTTATATTTTTACCTGTAAGCACAAGAATTAGGTTTATTACTATTTTCTTGTATTACCTTTTTTCTTCCTTACCCTTTTTCACGTGCACTTATGGCTTACTCTAGAAGCTAATACACTAGCTCCATTGGCCCCTAGATCGTCCAGCCCTGGACAAAAAACGTTGATCTGTCTGGAACACCTTCCTCATGGATGTTTGGTCTTTAGACCAAGACGACATCACGGAGACATGGCGATTGAGCTCCTTTACAAAAGAGTCGCCAAACAATAATCCATTAGCTGAAGAGCCTTATTCCTTAGAACCCAGCTCAGCCAAACGTGCATCCATGCGCAAAAAAGCCGCCTTCCTGCGCTCCGTAGATATTGCAAAATTAGTATTGTCTAGCAGGCATATGACTCTGAAAGCCCAATCACGCACCAATTTTAGGGTCAAGAAGAGAATCCTGCAAATAAACTCTATCAGCCAAAGATAGAATTTGCGTAATAGGCCCAACTATATCAAGTAATTTATCTTGAGCCTATCTAAGGCCTTGCTCTAATCCTTTGCGGGGATCTCGTTTATTATTAGACAGGAGAGTGACCACATTAGGATCAAACTCCGGTGTCAGCCACTTTCCCCGGTATCACTGGGCGAGGGCATTCTGCCCGCAATTTGTTTCGCACCTCTTTTTCCAAAGGGTGTCGCAACCATTTTTGTAAATATTGAGCAATGTGCTCAGGCGGGGCCCATTCTGTAGCCCTAGGATGGCGCATAACAGTGGGGTCGAAAAGCGCCTCTCCGGAAGGGCCTAAAACCGGAGTGTCAGTAATCGATTGAATAGGTTGGGATATAGTGGCATCAGTATTTTTTAAAGACTGACGGGGCTCATCTATCATGGACTCACAGACGAAGCGTATGTGTTCTCCTCTGGACGGAGCCAGATTAACTGAATTTTGAGAGTAACCCGATGAAGTGGCATGCCACTCATCAAGCAGTGTCATAACACTGTCTGGCTTATCAGAAGCCATGGACACCTGACCCAACTCCCTGAGAGTATGAGAGGAACTAGCATGTTTGCTCGCTTAGCAGGAGCTTTTACCCTTGCCTGCAGAGACACTTCTACCCTTCTATTGGTGTTTTCTTGAAACAGACTCATCTGATTGATCAGAGTCGTATACATTAACCTCTTGTAGAGGACTGTCAGGGACAGGGTCTAATAGGATAGAACCCAGGGACTGAGCAGCCAAAGGTTGTGACATTTGCTTACTCATTTTTTCCATAAAGACTTCCATAGAGGAAGCACACTTGGATTCCAACCAAGATATCAAAAACTCCTGTGAAGGATTAGGTTCCTCAGCCATGATGGTATACACACAGATTAATTTATATATATTTACAGCGACTCTTTTTTTATATATATATATATATATTGCAAATATAGGCAATAAACACGGGCTCGCCGTGAGAATTACAAAATTTTTTAGAAGGTATCCGAAGAATATATGGCAAGATATTATGTAAAATACCCAGGAGCTCAAGTCATCAACTGTCCAAACGAAGAAACGTTTTATAACTGCTACTACGCGGGAAAGTAACCGCACAGCAGCAGAGAAAACTGGCGGCGAAATCTCGCGAAAGAAGACCGCCCAACTATACCGGGCGGTATAGACCGCCTTATTAGTTTCACAGGTAAAATATCAAATAATAATGGAAGAAAAAGTTAGCTGGATTATAAATTAATCTACGAAAATAAAAAAAATGTGGAATGATATATCCAATGCTGTAACAAAATCCCTTGAGATACCCCTGAACATCTAAATGAAACACAATTCCTGATCTCTCTTTAAAAACTCTCACTAGCCGGACCTGCACTCTAAAAGAATGTAATAATTATGACATATATGCCAAACCAACAACCATTGATATGTCTGTCTTTTGTTTTTTTGTATATTAAAATAAAAAAACGAAGAAGATGAAATAAACACCACAGGAGTTATAAAAGGAACACTCCTGAGAGCGGAGAAATCCGAAACCCATTAAACATCCGAAATATGAGCTGACCCTGTATACTTGAGGTGAGCAGCAAAGAAAGAGGAAGATAGAGGGTTCTATGGTGAGAAGTAAAGGAAGTGTTAAGCAAATATGAGCCTCCTGTCTTAAAATTGCCTTAAAATTGAGAATCACTTAACTGTGCAAAATATTGTGGTATTATCAGTTCTAAAATAAATGGCAAATATTAAGTATCAATTTTAAATTAAGAAGAAATATCCAGATACTTGTTGCTTATATGTTGATTGTAGAGAGGACTACAAAAATATCTATAACATTGTATTATCCATGTATATTGGAAGTAAATGCATAACTAACTGAAAAATGTCTGTGGTCATCATGAATAATGTGACTCGTGTCTGTATGACACAGCAGTTATAAATTAACAATATAAAACATTTGAAATAAATGCCCAGAAAAAGAGATACCTCAAGTCCCAGAGCAATTTTGCCATTTTTGCAGAATTATTTTTTCATTCCTGTCTTTAGCATTCTTTACCTTCTTTGTACGCTCTATCTAGACTAATAGAATTTCCACCCAACTGGTAGGTTTTGATTCTAATTAGCATATCCAAATGACATTCACCTAAACGATTTCTCAGCTTATTTTTAAGTAGATTTATTAATCTAAAACCTCTCTCACAGTCTGCGTTAGATGCAAGGAAGGTCCCACAATGCCCATCAACTTTGCAAAGTCACAAAACTGATCATTTTTTAGTGAAAAATCCACCATTTAAGTAAAAATTGGATGGTATTTTTTCTTGCAAGGAAAACTTGAAATCAGTGAATCTGTTGAACTATTACTTTTTGTTTTTTATAAATCAAGATTTTATTGATTTTCAGGTTAAGAACAGGGGAGTACACAAAACGGACGGGACGGAGGTTGGACAAAAAAAAGGCGGGGGGAATACACATCATGCCCTGATGCAGCAGGATTACAGCAGTACACAATACAGAAGATGAGGGAATTGAGAAAAAATGGGGGGGTATCATAGAAATACATGGCCACAATAACCTTAATTAGGTACCAAGGATGGATCGTGTGGACGGATCAGTAATAAAGCGAGACCAATAAAACCACGTCATAAAATAAAAACAGCTGACAGGGTGGAAAGGGGGTGGCGAGTCAGTAAAGTGGTGAAGAGATCCATGTATCGCTTTCCAATATGGTTTTATAAGTGGACACTCCCACCAAATGTGCAAAATTGACCCCCCCTCCCCCTCCCCCTGTCGACCCACACCGCCAGCAGATATCACGATGGTCGGGAAACATAGCTTGGAGACGGGACAGCGTGCGATACCACTGAGCGAGAAGCTTGTAAGAAAGCTCCTGGGTGCGCGTGTTAACAGAGCATGTTTGTGTCAGGCGGAAAATCTTAGCCCACTCGTCCCTGGATAAGGAGCGTTTTCCCATTTCCCTACAAAAGAAGGCAAAGAGTCCCTGTCAACCTGAATGAGGAGCCTATACAGGGCAGATATGCCCTGGGAAAGCAGGGTCTCTCTCGTATGTAGCGATTCAAAAGGGGTAAGTGCACAAATAAGGGTATGCTTTTGCGGAATATAATCAACATAGTTTCGGAGTTGCAAGGATTGCAAAATATTTAAGACGGACGGTGGTCCGCTAGCAAATAATGTCGTGAGGGGCATAACCCGAGTTCCATGCATATAAGAGCCCAACGTCGGGAAATCGTCCTGTCCTGACACCAGAAAGGTCCCCCCAGTCACGCCGGGGGGGAGTCCGGGTTGTGTTTGAGGGGAGTCAAAGGGGAGGGATATGTGGTTAGATTATGACTGCGATGCCTGCCTTGTAAAATCGCGAGGGTAGCCAGAATAAAGGGATTACCACTTGCTACTCGTCTAGCCACTCCAGGGACCAGCCACGGGAGAACTTGTAATGGAACAGCGGCAGCAGCCGCCTTTAGAGATAACCACGTTTTATGTGGTGGAGGGAAGCTCTATTCCAATGACCTTATTAGTAAATGGCATGCAACATAGTAAGTATGTATACACGGTAATCCCAGACCCCCATCAGATTTGAGCCTTTGCAGCAATGATATCGCCAGCCTCTGCGATCTCCCCGCCCAGATTAAAGAGAGAAATATCCTTTGAATCGAGGAAAAGAAAGCCGTCTGTATTTTAATAGGTAGTGCTTGAAGCAGGTATAGGATCCAGGAAAGCACGTTCATTTTGAGGGCATGGACCCTACCGATGCACATACTGATATTGGCTCTAATTGACTCTAAAAGGGGAGGAAAGTTCAAGCGATACAGAAGTGAGACATCTGCCGCCAGCCATACACCAAGATGTCTCAACTTTTGAGAGCACCGGCGAAAAGGGAAAGAGGAGGCCAAGGACTCGACCTCGCCCTGGGGAAGGGAAATATTCAGTAATTAATTTTCAAATTGGACAGCCTTCCATGTCTCTGAAATTCCTCCAGCAATACCGGCATGGAGACTCGAGGATTCGTGAGCGCAAACAGCATGTCATCGGCAAACGCCACAACCTTATAATGGACAGACCCACTCGAGAAGCCCATAATATCAGGATTGCTCTGACGGGAGGAGGCATGAAGTCCCATCCGAGCAGCGGATATTAGGGATGTAGGAGTGTTTGCTCCGTTTTACGCAGCGCCCTAGCCAAGAACTTCCCCGGTTTGTTCCCATGCTCATGGTATAGTGCCTTTAGTCTAGTATAGTGCTTTTGAGCCTGATCATTAAGTATAGTAGCTAGCTCACTCCGGAGGGCAGCTAGTATTTTGCAAAATTTTACACAGTGAAGCCAGTTCTTCAAAGACATCACTTAAAACCTCTAAAGCTATTTTGTATGTCATGTTTGTCAGTTTCTTGTGACAGTATTGTGTAACCGGGTCATTTGATTTTTCTTCTGAAAAGTATTTGATAAGTCCATCACTCCCTAAAACAATCGCCGACACAGAATCCCGGCTGGGAAGGGCAAAAAGGGGACAGTAGCATGAAGTATCTTTACTTTTGCCTTTCCTTCGGCACACTCTGCACTCCTTTTGGGGGGTTCTCTTTTTGATTGTTGGGGGGATTTTATAAATAAAGTGGGCTTCAGCAGTCTTTCCCACTCCTGGACCTGCTGAAGGGCGAGTGCATCAGAAGTCAACACCTCGGAGATCAACTGGAGCTGAAATTGGAGAAAAGCTTTTCCTTCGGAGTGTGACTTTTTAAAAATGAGGAAGGCATTGTGGGTGTCAATCTGCATCGTGTAGACTGCCACCTTTTTGTACCATGCCTTACACTTCCTCATGATATGGTATGACTGTAGCAGCTGGTCTGCCAGGTCCACACCTCCCATATGCTTATTATAAGCTCTGATGCACGCTGGTTTCAAAGTAAAATAGCAGAACAGAGCATTCCCCCTTTTTTAACTGGGTCTTTGCTAAATTTGCTAGGAACCCCTTGCGGTTACTCCTTTTAGTTCCACAGGCGACTGTCTCGAAGCAGTAAAGCAGTCGGAACAAAGGGACACTGGTGTAAAAATTATCAAGGTACAGGTGATACCCTTTGTTCATCAGGGGTAGTATAAGGTCCCACACAATTTTAGCAGTGGTTCCCATATGTTCTGGGCAACCAGGAGGGTCAAGGTGGCAGGCCTTTCCCTCATAGACCCATAATGCATCAACATATACCCACTTTCACTCTCACAGAGCTTGTAGAACTTAACTCCATACCTGGAGCGTTTTGATGGTATATACTGTTTAAACCTGAGTCTCCCCTTGAACTTCATGAGAGACTCTTCAATGGTCAAATTCTGCTGGGGGTATACAACTCAGCAAATCTGGCCTGAAGGTGGGTAATCAGGGGCCGTACCTTATATAGCCTATCATACTGGGGGTCTTCTTTTGGGGAGCACTGGCTATTATCATTGAAATGCAGAAAATGTAACAGCATCTCATAACGTAACCTAGGCATTGTATGGGGGTAATATCGGAGTAGACATAACAATGTCTTTGCTCCAGTAGGAGCGTATAGAGGGTTTTTTTAATTATGCCCATGCAAAGGCTAAGGGCCCAAAATCGGCAGAGCTCCATGGCATCCGTTGGATCCCAGTTTTGCTGCTTGGAGAAGCTGCAAGACAGGTGGGCAGCAATGTAATTCATTGCATAAATATTAGTTTGGGAGGCTATCCTAGCCAAAATATCCTCCCCAAGAAAGAGGTCCAGATATTGTACCGGGGTAAAACCTGCCACATCCACCTTTATGCCAGGCGTGGCAGTAAAAGGTGGGATGACTGGTGAGGTTTGGTTTGGGGGAACCCATACTTCATCATTCCCACCAGCTGTGGCAGGTGAAGGGCGAGTAGTACGTCTCCTCTTTGCCGCTGGCTCAGCAGCAAGAGGAACTGTGACACTGACATCACTGTCGGTGTAAGAAAACTGACCTGCGTCAAAGTCTGACATGGTGTCAGTCTCGTTACCATCAGAGGCAGATGGCAATACGGCATAAGCCTCTTCAGCAGTATACTTCTTCATTATCAAAAAAAAAACTAGCACTAACTCCTAACGCAAATGAATTCTAACCGGATATTTAGGGGAAGGGTGCCTAAACTAGTACTGACAATTTTTTTTAATCAAATCTCCGTTTTATTAGGTATGCACATTGTCAAAATAGAGAAGAAGCCGATAAAACATGTACAATATGCATGATGAAGTACAAAACAGGAGGACAGCAGGTAGTTACGATCCACAAGTCTTAACAACAACCAAGCTAAAGACGCCGTTGTGTGCGGATCAGGCATAGACAGCAAGCCAGAGTCGGTGTAACCCGAAGCAGGTGCAGCGCTACCAGTAATCCAGTGTAAAGGAGACGGCGCAAGAACAGGAGACTCACAGCATAAACAAAAGAAAAAATAAACAGTAACCAAATAAAAATGAAAGAAAACGAAAGCACTTGCTGCCGCGGAATGTTATTGAAAAAGACACGGTCATCACGAGACGCGACAAACAACATGACCGAGCCCAACCCTAGGCGAGATGGGTAAGGGGACCAGAGGTCAGTAGTTAATCCAGCAGAGAGCCAGGAGGAGGGGAACCATACAATCAAGGAACCCAAGCTGGCAGGCAGGGGGGGGGGGGGTCAGCAGCATAAGTCAAGGAGGCGGGTGGACGAAATAAAGGTCATCCAGGGGAGCCAGGTGATAGCATTCCCATATTCCTTCCCTTGGAAGACGCCACTAAATCCTCCATTTGGTAGATAAAGGTAGCCCTAGATATCCAGGCATCAATGGGGGGCGGTCTCGGGGACTTCCAAAAGCGAGGGATGACGGCCTTAGCCACCTGGATCAGGTGGACAAGCAAGGACCTCCTATAAGCACCACAGGAGGATTGCTTGTGGTAGAGCAGGAGAGCTGCCGGGGAGGCTACGAAATTGGGGTCCGCCACTTCTCTTATCACCCTCACCACGGTGGACCAAAAAGGGCGTATCTCCCTACAGTCCCACCACAAATGCAGGTACGAGCCTTGAGAGACGCCGCATCTCCAGCACAAGGGGGAGGTAGTGGTGCAACTCCACGGGGACCTTATACCATCGAGACAAAAATTTATATGAGCATTCCTGAATCCTACTCGATATGCTGCCTTTATGGGTAAGTAGTATCATTTTGTCCCAGTCAGCCTCAGAGAACGGGATCCCAAGATCCCTCTCCCACAGGCTCAGGAAGAATGGTTTCGTTTTGCACTGTTCGTCCAACAATAACGCATAAAGGTGAGATAGCAAATGGGCTGGTTCCTCAGATAAAACACACAATTTCTGAAGAGCACTTAACTCCCTCGTAATCAGGGGAGCCGGTAGCATGGCAACGGCGTAGTGTTTGATTTGGTGGTATACGAAAAGAAGCTGAAAGGTGGGGGCGACTGGCACGTGAGTTCAGTAATCGGGCGAAAGGAAGTGCCCCTCAGGATCTGATGGATCCGGACAGGACCAGAATGCGGAGGGGGGGAACAAACTCCGCAATCCCCTGCGTGTGGTGAGGTCAAGGTCAGGTTTGTGCGTGAGGGGGAGCATAGGGCTAGGAACGGACGTCAGGAGGCGTCGGGAAGCCACTCGCTTCAGAACACGCAAAGTGGCAGGGATGGTAGGGTGCGAGGCGACTGTCAATGTCCAGTAACGGGTCGGCAACCATGGGGCGGCTGTAATATGGTGAACAAAAAAAGAGTTTTCCAGGGAAACCCAAAGCTTAGGCACCTCCAGATACCACTTTACGAGCCGACGCAAATGTGACTCCATCCAGTACCCTTCAATATTGGGCACCCCCAGTCCCCCCTTATTCTTAGGCCTGATTAAGTGGGAGAGGGAGAGCCTGGGACTCCGCTCCGCCCAAATGTAGTTCCGAAAAATCTTATGACACTTCCGAAAGTATGATTTGGGAAGGGAAATGGGCAGGCACTGTAATAAGTATAAAAACCTAGGGAGGATGTTCACTTTAAGAACCCCAATACGGCCAAACCATGAGATATGCGGGACTGCCCATTTGCGGAGATCCGCAAGCACTGAGGAAAGCAGCGCATCAAAGTTAAGATGCTGGAGTCGAGACAAATCTGAAGGGATCCAAACACCCAAGTACTTAATCGCAGAGACGGCCCACCAAAAGGGGAAAGAACAAAATATATCCTCTTTAACCGAGTTAGGAATGTTAATCCCCAAGATCTCGGATTTATGCCAATTAATTTTGTAGTTGGAGAGGGTCGTAAAGATGTGCAGCTCATGTAGAATGTGTGTGAGGGAGACCTGCGGCCGGGTGACCATGCAAAGCATGTCATCCGCATAAATAGCAAGTTTGTGTGTGACCATCGACCGAGATTCCACAAATATCACTATTCATCCTAATGGCCTGTGCCAGGGGCTCCATCACCAAGATGAAGAGAAGGGGGAAAGGGTACAGCCCTGACGGGTGCCATTCTGAATATCAAAACTGTCAGAAAGGATGCCATTTACTTTAACCCGTGCAGAGGGGTTAGCATAGAGAGCCCTAATTAGATTAAAAAAATGTCTCGGCAGGCCAATAGAGGTCAGGACCTGAAAGAGAAACGTCCAAGAAACTCTATCAAACGCCTTCTCGGCGTCCATAGAGATCAGCGCATAGGGCGCATCAAGCCGTCGGGCATGGGTCAATAGATTGAGGACCCTAATGGTGTTGTCCCTGGCCTCCCTTCCGGGCACGAAGCCAACCTGGTCCCTGTGTATTAAAGAGGGGATATTTGATTGGAGGCGAATGGCCAAAACCTTCGCTAAAAGCTTGAGGTCAGTATTAATAAGGGAGATGGGGCGATAATTGGAACAGCAGTCAGCATCCCTACCCGGTTTGGGAATGACTGTGATGTGGGCTAAATTGGTTTGGGGGTCCGGGGTGGAACCAGCAGCCAAGGAGTTAGAGGGTCGTTAAGTGGGTGCCTAAGACCGGGAAAAAACGGTCATAGTAGATACTGGTGAGGCCGTCCGGTCCCGGACTTTTGCCCTTGGGGGTCAACTTAAGAGCAGCCTTCGCCTCGTCGCACGACACAATGGCATCTAAAGCCTCCCGCGCGGCCATATCCAGGCGCTGGGGCAGATGTTTCTCTATGTATGCTTTTAAGGAATCCAAAGATCGTGGGCACCCTGAAGACCCAGGGGGCAAAGTGTAAAGGGAGTGATAGTATGAACGAAAACATTTAGCAATCTCAGAGGATTCATGAAACAACAAGCCCGAAGGGTGTCTAATTTTTGGTATGAACGAGGCGGCCCGTTTAGACCTCAGAGCCCTGGCCAAAAGCTTGCCTGGCCTATCGCCAAGTTCATAAAAGGACTTCCTTGCCAACACAAAGGCATGCCTCGTCCCACTATCCAGAAGGGAGGCCAGTTGTGTCCGTAGGGTTTGCAGTCGGGGAAGAATCGTCAAGTCTAACGAAGTTTTATGTGACCGTTCCAGTAGATGAATCTGCTCAAGAAGCGATGTCAGATTGGCCAATTTAGATTTTTTCTGTATGGAGCCTAGCCTAATGAGATGACCCCTGATCACGGCCTTATGGGCCTCCCATATCGTGGGGAAGGGGAGCTCATCAGTAATGTCACAAAAGTATTCCGTAAGGCGGTCAGAAAAGTCGGATAACGAGACGGGGTTGTCAAGAAGATTTTCATTGAGCCTCCAATTCCAGATCCTACCTCTGGAAGGAAACAAACGCAAAGAGAAGTGGACTGGAGCATGGTCACTGAATGAGCGTATGCCTATATCAGAAGAATGCAATTGAAGCAGATGGTGATGAGACATAAACAACATGTCAATCCTGGTAAATCGATTGTGTGGGGAGGAGAAAAAGGTAAAGTCCCTACCGTCGGGATGCTGCGACCTCCAGACATCCACCAACTGGTTAAGGTGCAGGGCCCTCCGTACTCTTTTAATGTGATAAAAAGGGATGTGAGAGAATTGGGAGGAGGAATCCTTAGAAGGATCTAACGTCATATTCAAGTCACCCCCGAAGATAGCTAGGCCCTCTTGGAAGTCTCCAAAGCGGGACAGAATACGGGAAAGGAACAGGGACTGACCGCGGTTGGGAGCATACACATTACCAAAAGAGACCTTTTGATTACCTAGGTAACCTTTTAGGAAGATGGCCCTGCCCTCTGAATCCCTCCAGACATCCAGCAGACGGAAGGGGAGCGATTTGTGTATAAGAATCGCAACACCCTTGGTCTTAGAATCAGGGGAGCTCTCTCGAGGACTTATAATGCGTCTCCTGGAGGAACGCTATATGCGTCTTAAGTGTGTGCATTCCCCCCACAATGAATGATCATAACATCTGGCCACGGAAAAACTTGAATAAATTTAAGTACATTAACCTTTAATTGATAAATACTTAAACCCCTGATACCTATCCAATAAATAACGATTTTCTCTGAGCTGAAACCGAGATTTTCTCCATAACATCGCTCAGCAGCTCTTCGTTGTGCCCAGAAAATAAAAGAATGTCCTATTATCCAAACCACTGTTGGACGTTTACCTGCAAAAAATTGATATTAACACAGTAGGTAAATTACAATAAATGAGGTCTTATGTATAACTTGAAACGATCAGAGTCCCAACGACCCAACCGCCTAATAATAGAATTATCAAGCCCCAATAACGCAGCTTCCGTTGCAGCACCGATCCTGAATGAGTGCGAAGATATTTTGTCAGCTCCCAAACCTAAGCTATTTAAACAGTTTTGCAAAACCTTTTTAAACTGAAACAGCGTTACCGGCAAACCGGATTGATGAATTAACCAATTACCCGGGAAATCTGGCCTATTATTATTAAAAATGACTGCCGCTTGAACCGGACAAACCGCACAGTTCAATACTTTATTCAATTTTACCCAACAACCTTTCCCGGATTTATCTGTTTTGGATGATCGTAAATAAATCAACAATTGCTCCTCACAAAAAACATCTTCATACTGAATACCAGAACCACCCTGTTTATTTGCTGCCACCAATTCGCTAACACGAAAGGCGCCGAAAAATGCTATAATAAATGCCGTTCTGAATAACAATGTTTCATATTCATCCTAACAATTTTCATGTACAACCCCAACCAAACTCTGAAGTAAGCTAAAAGAAATTGGTTTACGATTATCCAAAGCTTTCTGCTTCCTACATATACCTTTCAATATCTGTTTTGTTAGGAAATCTTTGCCAATAGGTTGCTTACCCGCTAACTTCATAAAGAAAGAAACACCTAATAGATAACGATCAATTCTACTCCGAGAAAACCCATTTTTGATTAACAGCAACACAAACTCTAAAGATCTTTCTATATTAGCATCAAATTCACTTAACCTCTGTCTATGCATAAAAGAAACCCATTCCCTCCAAGCCTTAGCGTAGCTAACCCAAGTAGCTTTGGAGAGAGAATTATATAAATAATGACTTAACTCGGCGATGTTAAGAGCCAAACATCCACTTCTAAACCCTCCTTGTCCGCCCTCGGCGCCACAGTTCTGAAAACCTTAAAGTCAAATCGAGATAAGGCGTCAGCGATAACATTTTTAACACCCTCAATATGCTTAGCTTTCAACCAGATGTTAAAACGCAGGCATAAAAACACTAAATGCCGAAGCAGGTTAATCACCGGAATAGATTTAGCCCTTAGCGTGTTGATTACCCATACAACCCCCATGTTGTCACAATTCAATATAATTCTTTTATTAGCCCAATGTTGACCCCAAAGATAAACAGCCACCACCACTGGAAATAATTTTAATAGAACTAAATTTTTAGTCCATCCCGCTGAAAACCAGGATGAAGGCCATCTCTCTGCGGCCCATTTTCCTTGCCAATAAATTCCGAAACCCACCGAACCAGCAGCATCGGTATAAAGTTCTAGTTCGCTTGCATTAACAAAATCCTCCTGCCAAACTGTAGCCCCATTAAAATCTTTCAGGAACATTTTCCATACTTTCAAATCCTCTTTAATTTGATTGGTAACCCGAACCCTATGATGGCCCACCTTCTTCCCAGCTATAAATCTTGACATATGT
>VKOC01030842.1:0-10236 GCA_009364415.1 Spea multiplicata
CAGCCTGTATATAATGTGCAAAACCACATGAACTCAGGCTGTATATAATGTGCAAAACCACATGGACTCAGTCTGTGTATATTGTGCAAAACCACATGGACTCAGTCTGTATATAATGTGCAAAACCACATGGACTGGGAGATGCAATTCCAGAAAATTCCCAACGAATATTGAAAGTAATGCAGGGCTCACCCTGTAACCACTCCAGTGAGGCACAGATGAGAAGGAGCCCTTTAGAGTAATGCCAGCTATATGTGGTTCAAAATCACTTCCACACACATCATTACTGTAATGATCCAGAAAATAACTGAAGAAACTAGCGACCAGAACTCATAAAAAGGGGTCCCAGATAGGGAAAAGAGAAGGGAAAAATCCCTCCCAAAATGCACAGATGCAAAGAAACAATGAATATAAATAATGAAAGACAAGTAAAAAATATACATACAAACATATATATATATCAGAAACCTATACTGTATATAAATGTGCATACCCACCTAATTATCTAGAATTAGGTGAAAAAAGCAATATGTAATGAATAATAAACGGATATATTATTCAATAAATCAGCAATAAATGTAGGTAGGAAGAGGACTGACCTGCAGCTTTGGTGAGCAGCAAAGAAAGAGGAAGAGGAAGATAGTTAAGGGGTTTATATACCACCTATGTACTGTTTCTATTGGTTGTTTTCACTTGTGTTATTAACTCTTTCTTTGCTGCTGTTGGTGAGAGTAAAGGAAGATATGCAAAATACGAAGCCTCCTGTCTTGCCTTAAAATTCGGCTCCGGAACCTGATGGCTTAACGTGTTATTATTATAAAACTTTTTTTTCAGTTTTGGGGCCACATCTCCTTTCCCTCTTTCAATCCTTCATGTCTACGGGTCATATCCCTTCCGAAAACTTATATGCGCATATCGTTACTATCCCTAAGCCGGGTAAACCTACCGATAAATGTGGAAATTTTCGTCCTATTTCATTGTTAAATAACGATGTTAAACTCTATGCCAAAATTATTGCTAATAGACTTTCTTTAATACTCCCTTCCCTCCTTCATTCTGACCAGGTGGGTTTTGTACGTCATAGACAGGCAAATGGCAATACCCGTAAATTTATTAATGTGTTGTGGAAAGCTTCCCATGATAAGACCCTGGGTGTTTTACTTTCTTTTGACGTGGAAAAGGCTTTCAATCGTCTCCATTGGCTGTTTTTATTGTCGGTTCTTTCCAAATTTGCTTTTCCTCCTCCCCTAATCCGTTCCATTATGGCTCTTTATTCCTCTCCCTCGGCCTCGGTCTCTTTTTCGGGTTTCATTTCTTCTCCGTTTTTTATTTCTAATGGGACGCGCCAGGGCTGCCCACTCTCTCCACTCCTTTACACCTTGGCCCTGGAGCCTTTGGCTCAGCGTATTCGTTCAGATCCCCTGATTTCAGGCTTTCCCTCTACTGGGGGCAAGGACATTACTTTAAGGCTCTTTGCAGATGATATTTTGGCCTCGATCACAAATCCCACCACCTCCCTTCCATCGTTGCTTTGCCAATTTCAGCAATATGCTGCAATCTCGTATCACAAAATTAACGTACATAAAACTCAAGCGATGTCTCTTAATTTACACAACCAATTGTCGGCCTCGCTTCAACTCTCTTATGCCTTTGACTGGAGGAAGGATTATCTTTCCTATCTGGGTGTTAAGCTACCCCGTAATTTATCTAAATTACACTACTTCAATATTCGGTCTCTTTGGAAACAAATTCTTCTTGATCTCCAGCGGTGGAGTTCTTTTGACCTCTCCTGGCTTGGCCGTATATCCTCCGTAAAAATGGTGGTTTTGCCGAAGCTGCTATATGTATTTAGGGCCGTCCCGACCAGTATTCCCCGTTCATTTTTATTACACATACAAAGGTCCTTGGACTCTTTTATCAATGTCAGGGGCAGGTCGCGCATTTCTCGAAGTGCTTTCTATTCCCCTAGGTTTAAGGGAGGTTTGGGAGTCCTGGACATTATGACCTACCACCGAGCCACTATCCTTTCTCAAACACTTTTGTTTCACTATGGTACAAATCTTCCTCAATGGGTCACACATGAGAATTCCCTTTTCCTCCCCTACTCGATTTCCCAATTGTGGATTCAGCCACGTTATCGGCCGAAAATACTTCCACTTCCTCCCACCACGCTTTGCTCGTTCCAGGTATGGACTGAATTAGCTAAACGCAGACCTTCTCTGTTTCACATTACTAGGGCTACCCCGCTTACTTCCCTGGAACTCCTGATCCCAGAATTACGACTCACTCGTTGGCAAAGTAAGGTACTCCTGAGAGTAGGTGACCTTTATGACAAGGGGTCTCTTCGATCGTTCTCTGATGTTAGTTCTGCTTATAAGATTCCTAACTCTGAATTTTACAAATTCCTGTAAATACGACATTTCCTACACTCACATTCCCCCTCTTACACAATTAACATTTTCTCCACCCTATTATTCATATGTGCCATAAGAACTCCTCCTTTAGGGGTATGATTTCTCAATGCTATGTTTCCCTTTTGATGCGTCTATGGGAAAATAAACTCCCCCCATATGTTAGCTTGGGAACGAGACTTGCAATCTACCTTTTCCCTTGAAACTTGGTTAGATTCCGAAGAATCCATGAGAGGGGTTTCTCACTGCTTTAACCATATTGAGCTCCAAAAAAAATTGACGTGTAGGTGGTACCTTACCCCGCAACGGCTGGCCCATATGTTCCCCTCTAGCTCTCCTCTGTGTTGGAAAGGCTGTCCAGATGTTGACTCCATGCTACACGTTTGGTGGCCGTGTCCCCCTATTTATGAGCTCTGGGGGAAAATATTTCAACTACTTGAGTCTGAATTACATCTCCCTCGCTCCCCGCAGCTGGCGTTACTTCACATGTTTCCGGATGATACTCCCTTGCCCGTTCGGAAATTGCTTATTCATTTTTTTTTTGTCTGTTAAATTATCAATTGCCCATAACTGGAAATCGCCCGCGCTTCCTCGCCTATCTGACGTCCTCCAACATCTTGAACACGTACATGTTATGGAACGCATGTCTTTCCAAATTGATCAATTGCTACCTGTGTTCATGAAAATTTGGGCTCCTTGGCCCCGACTTCGTCTTTCGCCCTTCTGGCTCGCTTAAGGGGCTTGGTGACTATTAGTGTGCCACGCTCGGTCTTTCTACTTACCTTACAATGTATTCTCTCTTTTTTTTAAAATATATACTGTGTGGTTTATTTGACGGCTCTCTATTATATCTGGTCGTTTTGGTTTCTGCTGTACCAATATGCCTGACGTGATCCATTTTAGTCCTTGCCTGTTTGAATTTTTTGTTGTTACACAATGTTTCGAAACCAATGTTGTTTTCCACCAGCACCACTTTCTCACATTGCTTGGATAGTCGAGTATCTTATGCTTTGAGAGGCTGCCTTGGGTATCCTTTCTAGTTTTAATTCTCCTATTGCCTTTGCCTTCTCCTAGCATGCCACTGGGCTCTATATGTACTTGATGTCCTTATGTTTATTTTATCTGTGCATGTATGGGTTATGTTACCTTGGACACTTTCTGCACGCGACTGCGTTGTTCTCTGTGCCCGTTTTGTTGTGAAAGCTTGTTCTCTCTCAGTTGTACACTGTATTGGAAACAACTGAAAAGTGTTGAAAATAAATAAAACTTTAAATTTAAGTTAAAAAAAAATATTGAATAGCTTACATAGGTTAGGAGAGCAAATATGTCTGACATTGGCTAACCCGAATAATACAAAATAGTTTCCTAGAACAAGTAATGTAATTTGAGTAAAAAAATTGAGTAAATCAGGATTGCTGGTCAAAGAGGGTGAAAGGGGAATTAGAGAAATTAAGGACATTTTTGGTGAGAAATTGCTAAAAGTGAGAAGGTGGGAATAGGACTCGTGTGAGCGTAGAGATATTGCCAATGGCATATTGGCATGAGAGAAGATGAGAAGAAAGTAATAAAGGAGCAATAAAAATATAGTGTTGGAGTGGTGGTGCTGGTGAGTGGAGAGAGAAGTTCTGTTTATAATAGAGGAAATTGAGATTAGCATCAAGAGGATTGTGAACATGGTACTTGTAGAATGATGGTGACAGGAGTGAAATGGTAGTTGAAAATAAAGGTAGTGTAACAAACAAAATAAACCAGTATAGTATCAGTAGATGGTGTATCAGTAAAGTATTGATTAAAGGCTTCTAAGTATCTCTTTGTCCTTCCTTGTCAGACTCTTTGTTGCCCTCCTTGGTAAGACTATTTAGTGGCTTTAGTAAAATGGCACTTAGATGTAAAGTTGTCCAGGTTTCATGTTAAATTCACATTTGAGTCCATGTTCCATTTAAATCCTTCCCAGTACATTGTATGTACTTCTTGCACATGCTAACAGGCACTACATTTGAAATTAATAAGACTTGAAGTCGGATGCTAAGGCATAACTAGAGCACTTTTGTTGCAAAATGCTTGATGTTGATGTTTAATTAGTAAGCTCTTGTTGTTTAAATGTCATTGTGTGTAATGTACCATTTTATAGAGCAGAAATCTGCTATATAAATATCAGTGATATATACAATATTCACACAACTATATATTTTCTGTCGTTGTTACAATAAGCTTTATGGTTATAGAACTTGCACACTGGCCTTTTTTCAACAATCAGCATATCTATTTTGCATAATTTAAGAGCATATCTATATGAACACAATTATAAGTATAAATAATAACATTTGTAATGTCTTTATTTTGGGAATTCTTGTGTATTGCACATTTGTCTTTATTCATACAAAGATTGCTGCTTTGTTTTCTTGTGTTTTTAGTTTTCCTTTCAGATTATTTTGGTATGTTTCTTTACCATTTACCATTTATGTTACAGACTGGCATGCATGTCCCCATTTTCATTTTATTTTTTTATGTTATTAACTTTTTACAGGCAAGCTTAAAGAGCACAGGTCTGTGAATGCAAGCATCAAGCCTATGTTGGCTCCTCAAAGCCAATGTACAGAAGATGCATTTGGTTCTGTCTCTTTCCTCTCTGCCTCAGGCAAGTACATAGATCAAGATTAATAATATTTGTATTGTGTATGTGAGAAATATTGTAGGGTATCTGGTCAATCTAGGCCAACCTTCCCTGTGAGAGTAGCTTTGTGTGAAAGCAGGACTAGGTATATGAGGGGCAAGGCCAGTCATACATCAAGGGGATTGTGGTTGTCCCCAGAGATCCTTAAATTAGCTGGAAAGGACATGGCCAAAACCCCTTCCTCTCTCCAGAAAAAATAATCCGTGAATTGAAAGTTAAACCATATGTATTACACTTTCATTTTCTCAAAGTTCTGATGTATTCTGCATTTCATTATTGTTTAGTGTGTCACACATTACATCCACACTTGGTGGGGTCAGTACCATGATTAAGGAGCTTTGGGCCCTGAAAATTTTATATAATAAGGACCCCATTCACCGGATGTTCTTCCTATAGCCTATATACTGTGCTGTGTGTATATACCAATGGTGTCACTGAAATGCCTCGATAGCAAGGCATTCAGTGACACCAAACACCCACCCAGGAAGCACTGTGACCCATGCATGGGTGGTATCATTGTAATCAAAAGATGTTGCTGAACACATATTGGGGTGTTGTTTGAAAGTAACATACACCAGGAGCTGTAAATCCATACCTAACTTACAATTTGTATCATAAAAAATTAATAAAAAATATTACCAAAAAGTTTGACAAAGAACTCATCAACTGGTGAGTATAAAATTAATATTTGGGCTGCTGAAAGTTAGGGGCAGTTATAGTGGGTGGTTAGGGTTAATTTAGGGACTGTTATAGTTAGTGGGGTGTTTAGGGTTATTTGTGGTTTGAGGGGATCTTCAGGGTTAATTTAGGGGCAGTTGTGGTTGGTGGAGTGTTCAGGGTTATTTTAGGGGCAGTTGTGGTTGATGGGGTCTTTAGGGTTAATTTAGGGGCAGTTGTGGTTGATGGGGTCTTCAGGATTAATTTAGGGGCAGTTATGGTTAATGGGGTCGTCTCTTCAGGGTTATTTTAATGCTGAGGACTGAGGGTTAATTTAAATAATTTAATAAGGTTAACTTAAGGTGCAGTTAGAGGTAAAGGTGGGCAAACTGAGGGGAATCTAAATCCTGGGGTGAAGATTAACCCTGTATGTATTGTGTCTGTGAATGAGTCTGCAAATCTATGAGTGCACTATGGCATATCAGGGAGGTATACAGTATACCTGGGGAGGACTGAGTGACATATCTGGGGGTATAAGGTATATAAGGCATATGTGGGGAGGGCAGTGTGGCATGTTGGGGGTATGTGGGCCATTTCTGGGAGGCAGTGTGGCAAGCCTGGGCTCAAAATGTACCCATAACTTGGGGGGAGGGGGGCAGATGGAAATAAAAACAAAGAAGATCATTTTTAGACGTTTTTTTTATTTCACCGCTGTTTGTTTTAATTACATCCTACGTTACTTTATTAAATTATTTTAAATAAATGAAAAAATTACTTTTTTTATCCGACTAATCAATTAATCAAACAAATAATCGGCCGACTAATCGATTATGAAAATAATCGTTAGTTGCAGCCCTAGGGTTGTAGTAGAATTAGTGCATTTGAAATACCTTGGGGTGTTTAGGTTTCAAAAATATATGGTTTGATGCTGTAAATTGCATTGGCCGGCTTTAAAGATACCCGGAATAGCACATGGGGCAGAATGACCAGATTTGGAAAAAATTGTTTTTTTAAACGCTACTTGTACTTATTCCCCTATAACGTGCAGAAAAAACATTAGGTATTTTTAACTCAGGACAAATAGTAGAATCTATTTAGAGGGTTTTTTGGATGAGTAAAATATTTTTTTAAATAAAAGTGAGAAAAAGTGTTTTTTCTTCATAGATACATTTTTCATCATAGATATTTTTTTTTATAAGAAATTAGATGATATGATCATGGTATCGGAAGAAAGCACTTCTTGTGTGAAAACAAAACATTATATAACTTGTGTGGGTACACTAAATGGGTGAGTAGAAAATTACAGCTAAACACCGCAAAACTGTTAAAAGACCCTTGGTCCCAAAAGGGTACAAAAAAATAAAAAATAGCCTGGTCCTCAAGGGGTTAAGTCCTGTAAGGTGGGGCCTCCATGAATCGGACTTGTTTATCCAACACGTCCCACAGATTCTCAATTAGATTGAGATCTGGGTTATTTGGAGGCCAAGTCAACACCCTTAACTTGTTGTGTTCCTCAAACCATTCCTGAACCCTTTTGGCTTTGTGGCAGGGTGCATTATTTTGCTGAAAGAGGCCATCAGGGAATACTGTGTCCATGAAAGGGTGTACATGGTCTGCAACAATGCTTAGGTAGGTGGTACATGTCTCACATGAATGGCAGGAACCAAGGTTTTCCAGCAAAACATTGCCCAAAGCATCACACTTCCTCCGCTGGCTTGCCTTCTTCCCATAGTGCATCATGGTGCCATGTGTTCTTCAGGTAAGCAACACACATACACCAAGCCATCCACGTGAGGTAAAAGAAAGTGTGATTCACCGACAGGCCACTTTCTTACATTGCTTTGTGGTCCAGGTCTTATTCTGAAGGGCACATTGTAGGCGCTTTCGGGAGTGGACAGTGGTCAGCATGGGCACCCTGAATGCTCTGCAGCTACGCAACAAACGGTGATACACCTTTTATCAGAGCCAACATTAACTTTTTCAGCAATTTGAGCTACAGTAGCTTATCTGTTGGATTTTGCCACATGGCCCAGCCTTCGCCCCTCATTTGCATCAATGAGCCTTGGCCGCCCATGATCCTTTCGCTGGTTCACTGTTTTTTTTTCCTTGGACCACGTGTAATAGGTACTGACCACTGCAGACCGGGAACACTCCACAAGAGCTGTAGTTTTGGAGATGCTCTGACCCAGTCGTCAAGCCATTACAATTTAGCCCTTGTCAAAGTGACTCAGATTCTTACACTTACCCATTTTTCCTTCTTCTAACACATAGACTTTAAGGACAAAATATTCACTTTTTACCTAATATATCCCACCCATTGACGGGTGCCGTGATATCAAGATCATCAGTGTTGTTTACTTCACCTGTCAGAGGTCATAATGTTATGGCTGATGGAGGTTTTGTACAACTTGCTATAACAGAATGAGCACTCTCGGGATTTAACCCTTTCAAGAACGCTGGGATCGCGAGGGGCGGCTGCTACTGACCACTGGGTGTCCCCAGCTATCCGTAGCAGCCTCTCCCCTCAATTCTGTGCACGTGATCGCTTTGAATCGAATCACGTGCATGGAATTTAAATATTTTTAAAAAAACTGCGGTCTTCAAGGGAAGACGCAGTGCGCGAACGCCGGTCCTGCAGGGGTTAAATTTGGAAATATTATTGTTCCCATACATGTGTCAATAAGTTCAATGTTTCATTCTCCATTTGAGACTTCGATAAAAAAGGGCCACAAAAATTTGTCCGAATTGCTTTTGGCCCATTTGCACATGTCCCATATATATATATATATATATATATATATATATATATACTGTATATTGTGACAACGTGACAAATTTGTATGCATTTATTTGATAGGGCTTTTTCACATAAAATAAAAATCACCCACTAGCTCCCACTTGGAGCTCTGGCTAAACAATACATTTGCTAACTATAGAGGTAGGACAACTAGTCTGCTCTAACCCACAAAACATCAGATACACAAAGCCCAAACATCTTTTACCTTACAGAATCATTTTTAACCCTTTCAGTCCGGTATGTCCATAAAACGCATCTCAAAAAACCCCTATGGACGTACTGATACGTCCTGACCTTCCTGACAGCCTGGGCTCCCCTCTGTCAGCTGGCTTTCTGCTTCCTCGTCTCCTGTAACAGCTGCCGGCGCAAATGCCGAAAAACAGCTGATGTCACCCGGAAGGTCATCGTAGGACAGGATATCCCCTGCAGGGGGACTTGCATAGAGATCACAGTGTGATCGGTGCAGGGGAATCACAGGAAGGAGAGTGAGAAACCATGGACAACACCCTCTGGCACTAGTATGACGCACCCTGGTTCCTAGGTCTACTGAATCCCCTCAGCTTAAGTTACCCACTCCTCCAGGCCCAGCCCTTAACGCAGGTCGGATTGACAAGAACTTCCCTGACACCACAACAAAGAAACACACATAGAGCAAATAATGTAGTGATATACATATCCCAGCAATGTGTCCCATTCTTTTTACTGCAGAAGTCTCTAGTGCTTCTACTCACCTCTCCATACCTCTTTGTCTACAGTGGGGAACACAGTGACTCCACCGCCAGGTGGTCATTGATTTTGGAGCAAGCAGTAACATTTTAGACAAGACCTACCTGGCACAATATGACATTCCCACATGCTAAGAACTAAGGCATTTCTATCCAAACCATTGACTGGGTCCCCCATTTCCTCTGTCCCTGTGGTCACTGAGACAGTTCCTCTGTGGTGTACTGGGTTCTTGACATATCGAGCAGATAACATTTGACATTGTCTCTTCTCTGCTCTTTCCGGTTATATTGGGTCTGTCTTGGCTACATTCACATGGCCCCACATACATTGGACCATGACCGACTTACCTTCGCCTCACTTCTCAGCCACCCTACACGAGCATTGTTCTTATTTGCGCCAAATTCTCACCCATCTACGAAAACATCACAAATATGCAAAATTCAAGAAATGCCAGTTGAAAAATTGTTATATCAATTTCTTAGGCTTTTGTATTTTCGCTTCTGGCACCAAAAATAAACCCCTTCATTTTCGATGGTGGGCCGGTCGTGGGAGACAAACCTTTAAAACAGCCGCTGAGCGGCTGCGAACGGTATTGAAAGCGGCACCCAGGCCACCTCCTACGCGCCGCCTAATGGCAGTGCCTCAGCACTTCGTCCTATGTCTTAAAAGGGGTGGAACAAAGAGCTGAGGCACGACCATTGGGCGGTGCGTGAACACCGGCCACTTAAACTTCATGAATGCCGGCCTCCACCCACTGCCCTCACCAGACACCAGAAGCATTGGTAAGTCGGGGAGGGGGATTATATGGGGGGTTAAGGCTTTTCTGGAGGCAGAGTGCCCCATGATATGCCTTTTAAACCCCTCCATGCCACTCTGCCAGAGTGGCATATAGGGGTATATGGTATTTCTGGAGGCAGAGTGGCATATAGGGGGTCAAAAGGCATTTCTGGAGGCAGAGTGGCATAAAGGGG
>VKOC01030855.1:0-12091 GCA_009364415.1 Spea multiplicata
ATCTACCCTTTCTTACTCCCGTCTGCCCTATCCACCCCTTCTTACTCCCTTCTGCCCTATCTACTCCTTCCCACTCCCTTCTGTCCTATTGTCCCCTTCCCCTTACTTTTGATTCCTCAAATGAGCTTTTATAGTTATACATATTCTCTTCTTAATTGTGTGATATTTAATAAATGATCATAGCCTCCTAAGCCACTTATTTTATGTGTTCAGAAATTTACTGTAACAAGTTGCTTAGTTAGGGCTATAGATACCATATGAAACCCTTCGTCTGTCCCTCAGGATAGTCTCCAGCCTCACGAGGCTAAGGAGGCTAATAAATGGATCTTTGTCTTAGGTCACAAAAGTAGTCACGACCACCATGATTGTGAAGAACAAATTGAACATTTTATTGTTGTAAAACATTGCCTTATATATCCACATAATTGCATTAATATTGATAAACAGGTATATGCAGACAACCCAACCTTTAATCCTCTATAACTACTGAATCTCCCCCTGGCAACAATCCTGTTAATGGGATTAGTTTACACAATGGAGTTCTTGCCTGTGCTATCTTTGTTTGGCAGGCAGGCTGGAGACATCGTGTATGACAGGTTATTCAGGTTATTCTGTCACATCACTTCCCCTTTTGGGAGAGCCCAACCGGTGTTATTCACACGAGCAAGTTAGGGGGTGGCTTACAACTTAAACAAGTAATCAACAAGAATGGAACTTTCAGGGTAAACGTTATACATCCAGTTGTCGGGATGGTCTGTCTGCATTCTGGTTTTGCCTCCCAGGGCGGTATTGTACAGTAAAGTTGAAGGGTTGGAGTGAGAGACTCCACCGTAACAAACGTCCATTGCCTCCGCTCACCCGGTTGAGCCAGACCAGGGGGTTGTGGTCTGTAAGAACGGTGAATTCCCTTCCGTACAGGTACGGTTGAAATCGTTTGAAAGCCCACACCAGTGCAAGGCACTCTTTTTCAATGGCTGCCTACCCTACCTCCCGGTCCAATAGCTTGCGACTTTGGTATGCTACTGGGTGCTCTTCCCCCTGGTCGTTGACCTGGCTCAATACAGCTCTGAGCCCGAACATGGAGGCATCTGTGTAGACCAGAAAGCGACAGTTAAAGCCAGGAGCTGCTAAGACTGGGGCTTCTCCCAGTGCAGACTTTAGTTGGTTGAAAGATTGGTTGTAGCACAATACTGTCTTGGGCCTAGCTTTCTTGCTGAGGTCTGTCAGGGGCTTAGCTATGGAGCTGTAGTGAGGTACGAACGTTCTGTAATACCCCACCGCTCCTAAGAACGCCAAGACTTGCTTTTTGGTCTGTGGCACCGGCCAGTGGACTATACTGTCTATCTTGGTAGGGTCGGGTTGCTGCCCCCTCCCACTCGGTGTCCTAGGTACTGTACCTCCCCCATACCTAGCTGACATTTGTCCAGTCACCCCTGTCTGCTGGATATGGTCTAATACTTGGTCCAAGTGCTAGAGATGTTTCCTACAGGAGCTGCTGAAAACTGCTATGTCGTCCAGGTACTCACATGCACACTCCTGCAGCCCCTCGAGGAGTCGATCTACCAGCCTCTGGAAAGTAGCCGAGGCATTCTTCATCCTGAACGGCATGACATTAAACTGGTACAGTCTGAACGGGGTGATGAACACTGACTTAGGGGCAGCATCTTCGGGCAGAGGAATTTGCCAGTAGCCCCGGCTTAGGTCGAGGGTGGATAACCATTTGGCCCCAGACTACCATACACCAACTCAAATGGTGAGAACCCTGTTGATTCCTGTGAAACTTTGCTGTAGGCAAAGAGGAGATGGGGAAGAAGCCTTTCCCAATCTGTGTTCTGGGATCATCTGTTTGAGCATCCCATTAAAGGGCTCACAGAGTCCGTTACACTGGGGATGATATGGAGTGGTGCACACCTGCTGTAGTAATTCTGAGAGGAATTGGGTGCCTTCACCCTACCCGGGTGAAGATTCCTATCAAGGCACCAGCCACCATTTCAATGTTGGGAAGGGCTACTGCCTCGGGATAGCGGGTAGCATAGTCGACCACTGTGAGGATATACATCATCCCTGACTTGCTTGGTTTGGCTGGTGGTCCTAAGAGGTTAATCGCCACCCTCTGAAAAGGTTTGCTGATCAGGGGTAGGGGATTTAGGGGCACCCAGGAAGAGTCTCCTCGCTTGCCTACCCGTTGGCATAGATCACAGGTGCGGCAATATTTGGCAGCATCCTGAGACAATTTTGTCCAGAAAAATGTTTTCGCAAGGCCGGTGACAGGTCTTGGTACTACCTAACTGACCAGCTAGGGGGGCAGCATGAGCTCTGTAAAGAGCGGGGACGACTAACTGTAGGGGTGTAACAGTGTGGGGATCAGAGGTGTCTTCTAAGGGGGACCGGTACAGGAGCCCATCTTTCCATAGAATGTGATCCTTGTGCTTGCCTATTTCCCCTGTGTCAGCCCTATTACCGTAACGTTGCAGTGTGGAGTCGGACAGGGGTGGGGGTCAGAAATTACTGAGGTCCCCTTGGTGCGTGCTTGGGCTCGGGTTACAGCAAAGCAGGCGGCTGTGGTAGTGAGATCTAGATTGTGAGGCACAAAGCGGCTTTCTAGCAGTCCCAGGTCTTTGCCCAGAAGCACGTCGGTGGGGAGTCTGTGCATAATGCCCACATCCCGGGATCCATTTTCCACACCTCAGTCCAAGTGGACCCGTGCCATGGGAGTTTCATCAACTTGTCCCCCTGCTACATCGATTTTGTAATCCAGGGGCTCGATGTTTTCCAGTACTCCAGGTTGTAGGTAGGGGCAATTCTGCTTGATGTGCCCCAACTGCCCTCACTGAAAGCATCTAATGGCGGGCTTAAGGATCCGTGGGGGCACGCATAAGAACGTGGGATGGTGGTGGAAAACAGTCTCTAGGGTCCTGGGGCAGGGGTTGTGCCATGGTAGGATTTGGCTGGGTAGCGGGGCAAGGGTGGTAAGTATGGGTCAGAGGGGGGCAGATGCCCTCATATTTGTCTGTTAAACAAGCCGCCTCTTACCCAGCCCTTGATGTCTCTGGCTGCTAGTTGAAATAATTCTTCCATTAAAAATTGCTGGATCACTTCTCTGGCTGTGACTGTCTCGCATACCTGCAGCCAGCCGTGGACTGTTCGGCTTGGAACCCTTTAGGTCGTTGAATGTCTGGAAGGACTGATGGGTGACCTTTAGTCTGTTCTTGGTGCTTGTGGAGCTGATAGAGCATCACCACAGCTGCTCCCGCATGGGCTGGTTGGGATGGCAGTTGGGTGCCATGCCTCCACCCCTAAACCACTTTCTATCAGTGATTGTAATATCAATAGCAATCACTGACTATACCAGCAGCATATGAAATAGCAGGGAAGAAAAATGCTCCCCACTGTCCACAAAAGCAAGACAGTGGGGCAGCAGGTCAGTGCCACTGTCTTGTGAAAACTGAGGCTGTTGGGAGTGCATATAAGAGTGCGTAAGTGCATATACGAAAGCTATATTTTAATACACTGCTCCAAAAATTAAAGGGAACACTAAGATTACACATCCTAGATCTGAATTAATTAACTAATCGTATGACATACTTTCGTCTTTACATAGTTGAATGTGCTGCCAACAAAATCACACAAGAATTCTCAATGGAAATCAAATTTATCAACCCATGGAGGTCTGGATATGGAGTCACGCTCAAAATCAAAATGGAAAACCACACTACAGGCTGATCCAACTTTGATGTAATGTCCTTAAAACAAGTCACAATGAGGCTCAGTAGTGTGTGTGGCCTCCACGTGCCCGTATGACCTCCCTACAACGCCTGGCATGCTCCTGATGAGGTTGTGGATGGTCTCCTGAGGGATGTCCTCCCAGACCTGGACTAAAGCATCCGCCAACTCCTGGACAGTCTGTGGTGCAACGTGGCGTTGGTGGATGGAGCGAGACATGATGGCCCAGATGTGCTCAATCGGATTCAGGTCTGGGGAAACGGGCAGGCCAGTTCATAGCATCAATGCCTTCCTCTTGTAGGAGCTGCTAACACACTCCAGCCACATGAGGTCTAGCATTGTCTTGCATTAGGAGGAACCCAGGGCCAACCGCACCAGCATATGGTCTCACAAGGGGTCTGAGGATCTTATCTCGGTACCTAATGGCAGTCAGGCTACCTCTGGCAAGCACATGGAGGGCTGTACGGCCCCCCAAAGAAATGCCACCCCACACCATTACTGAACCACTGCCAAACCGGTCATGCTGGAGGATGTTGCAGGCAGCAGTATGTTCTCCATGGCGTCTTCACATGTCTGTCACATGTGCTCAGTGTGAACCTGCTTTCATCTGTGAAGAGCACAGGGCGCCAGTGGCGAATATGCCAATCCTGGTGTTCTCTGGCAAATGCCAAACATCCTGCACGGTGTTGGGCTGTAAGCACAACCCCCACCTGTGGACGTTGGGCCCTCATACCACCTTCATGGAGTCTGTTTCTGACCGTTTGAGTGGACACATGCACATTTGTGGCCTGCTGGAGGTCATTTTGCAGGGCTCTGGCAGCACTCCTCCTGCTCCTCCTTGCACAAAGGCGGAGGTAGGGGTCCTGCTGCTGGGTTGTTGCCCTCCTACTGCCTCCTCCATGTCTCCTGATGTACTGGCCTGTCTCCTGGTAGCGCCTCCATGCTCTGCACACTACGGTGACAGACACAGCAAACCTTCTTGCCACAGTTCGCATTGATGTGCCATCCTGGATGAACTGCACTACCTGAGCCACTTGTGTGGGTTGTAGACTCCGTCTCATGCTACCACTAGAGTGGAAGCACTGCCAGCATTCAAAAGTGACCAAAACATCAGTCAGGAAGCTTAGGAACTGAGAAGTGGTTTGTGGTCACCACCTGCAGAACCACTCCTTTATTGGGGTGTCTTGCTAATTGCCTATAATTTCCACCTGTTGTCTGTTCCATTTGCACAACAGCATGTGAAATTGATTGAAGGGGACTTTCAATGCAACTTGCAAGGGACTAATGGAGAGGAAATTGTGATTAGACTTGTGGACGGCAAGCAAAATCGCTGTGTTTGTTTTCGGGCAACAAATTTCATTTCTCAACCGTTCAACTTGGAAGAAATTCAAGAGCCTATTTTGATTAAGAACAACATTAGGGGTGTTTCCAAAGGGGGAGGTCCCTGACACCTTCTGGATTCACCTTTCATTACAGAAGTTACTTAAAAAAGGTTCTCCAAGTGTTAAGATGGTCAAAGAGGTGCAGCAGGAGTAGAAGTAGTAGAGCACTGGGCATGCAGACACTGACAGATGCAGCCCTGGGGAGCAGGACTAAAAGATTATAAAGAAAAGAACTTGTTCACAAATTACAAGTTTGGCTAATAGACAACTTTCTTAATTAACGAAACTCCACTCAGGAGCAGGGGAAAAATGTCTGCTGCAGTCACTGTAATACACTGCAGTGGTACACTACAGCTTCTCCAATAAACCCTACAACAGTCATTTGTCTGCACCAAAATAAACTATTAACTTGCAGTTTGGTAGGTGAGCAATGAGCATCAATCACAGCCTCTGCTAAGCTAAATATCACTGCCTCACAATCCAACTCTCAGTCTAACTGCTGCTACTGACAAGTTAAAATGGCGTCAGTACACACATCTAACGATTGTCCCACCCCTTGTAAATGCTGATTTGCCAGAGTAAACAGAAAGTAAGGAAAAACTCCCACAGGTTGCTGGACTCATCAATAACAGCCATTATCATCAATGAGACCACCCTCCCCCATTTTTTTAGCTACTTCTTCTTATGTACCCTTCTATACACAGTCCCTCACACTTTACCTCATCAAAGAGTGCCAAAACCTCTTGCTGCTTCACGTGGTGACGAATTAATGAATAATGATTCATAATAATAATAATAATTTCAGCACTTTTGTAGTATGTTTTTTTCCCATCAGTTTAGTTGGAGATTCCCCTTGTTTTTTGTTGATTTGTACGACTGAGAGTCCATTAACTTGCTGTGCTTTAGGACACCGCCAGGACCTTTTTGTTAGTGCCACAAACCTACTGTCATTCTGTCTCACTAGATGTGGACCGGATGGGAGCGCAGAACATGTGGGAAACAAAAATAGAAACACAATTGTGTAATATTGCAAAAAAATATAAAGCAGTGTGAGTAAAGGTGAAATATTGCACTCACAAAGCCTACATGGTAAATGACCCCATCAAAATCATGTAGAAAACATCTTCTTTAAATTACTATAAAAACAAAGACTAAAAGCACATTGCAATATCCAAAAGTTGTATAGAATATATATATGGTTAAAACCACTTACGGGAAATAAAGGCACTCTAACTAGTGATTTTTATTTATTACTCCTGAGGAAGCAAGCCCATAGCTGTTTAAACGTGTTGAGGAAGCTCATTTATACCACACTTGAAGGAATAATCTTCACTTTTTGCACTCGTGGCGGTCCCACTGACAGACTGGGTACTATTATGAGTTTATAAGTTTCCAGTCATATACATATATTGCTGTTTTGCACATCACCAGATGTGCCTTTATTTCCTGTCAATTGTTGTTAATCATATTCCAGGTAAAATGAATCTAATTCATGATGCATTATCACGTTTTGGTTTCAAGCTTTTCAGAATGCTGTCGCCGCAGGAGCAAAAAAAACGGTTGTTTTTGTTTTGGAATTGACATCACCCAGAAAAGTGTATTAAGTCTTTAGCTCGGAGGGCTACTTGGAATGCTTATACGAAAGCGTGGAAATGTTGGTCAGGTTTTGTAAGGAAAATATTTTGTTCAAGGGCTTTTAGAGATAGGTGTGTATTAGGGGTTTCTTTTTTCTTTAAATTATGGGGAAAGCAAACAATGTTTAAAGAATTTTTGATCAAACTGATATAGAAAAGTTATGGCAGTGTTAATCAGTGTTTGAACACAAGAAAGCAATTTTAATTTGAGATTTTTACAACACTGTATAAAGTGTCAAACGACAGCCTGGTCTCCCGTGCAGTGGCAGGGATGTGTCCCTGACGCTGCAAAAAAGGCTGGACGTACCGGGACATCCAAAGGGGTTTCTTAATAGGCGTTTTTTGCACGTCCCGGTACGTCTATAGGGGATTGAAGGGGTTAAGCTGAGAACCAATTTATATAAATTTCCCTTGCACAACCGCCTTATGGACCTCCCAAATGGTGGGCAAGGATATCCCAGGGGTAGTATTTTCTGTATAGTATAGTATAAACGTAAATGCTCAGCAACATCTGAGGAGAGTGTGGGGTCCGAGAGAATGTTTTCATTCAGACGCCATATCCAGGGTCTGACTGGAAACAAAGAAAGTTTGATGGTCATAAAGACCGGTGCGTGATCACTCAGAATGCTAGGGCCAATGGAAGAAGTGTGAAGAGTGGGGAAGTGGTGGTGAGTGAGGAAAAAGGAATCTATACGGGTATGGCGGTCGTGTAAGGCAGAATAATATGTGTAATCCCTAGTGGTAGGGTGTTGCGTTCTCCAAACGTCTATAAGCTGAGCCAAATGTAGCAGCCTCTTAACTCGGTTTATTTGGGTATGGGGTACAGAAGAAGTACCAGAGGAATTGTCAAGCATGGGGTGTAAAGTCATGTTAAAGTTACCCCCTAAAATAGTCATACCCTCTTGCGAAGGTTAGACCACAGTCCCCTATTATCGAGGTCCTCCATCTGTCTGAGTAGTTGTGTGATCGTATCTTGTTGGTGTGAGACTGTTGTAGTAATGTCATCAAGTGTATCATGTACCTTCTCTCTCTCCTCCTCCAATGCCACCACGCGGTCACCAAGTTGCGAAAGATTTTCTTTTATCTCTTGTAGGTCTTCACGGACCCCCGATAGTGCCGAGCGGAATTGGTCTGACATCTCTGTCATGGTAGGCAAGTCTTCCATTGCTTCCCGCCACGCCGGGTTCGCCTGAGAAGGTAGCAGGTTGTCGGAATCGGCAATTGAAGGAGATCCAGAGCGAATGCTTCGTGGACTCGGAGGCGGCGACGCCATCTTGTCAGGTAGGCCCCGTTGTTCCACATCGGAAAAAGTTTGCAAAAAGGACCGGACAGAGGTGCTAGAGTGTTTCTCATTAACCCTTGAGGGTTTAGTAGTATTCACAGCCCTCAAGTGCTTGCCCATGCTCAAGTTTAACACCCTTTCGGTAGCGAAATAGTAAGGAAGCCTCAGAGTTCAGCAGCTACACGTGTATCTCCATTGAGTGGTAGCCACGCCCCCCAATCACACTGAGCATGTAACCTGATGCATATACAAACTGGGCTTGCATGTGGTTGTAAGGGATACTTAATAACCTCATAACAATAACCAAATTAACTGATTGCAACATTTAAATAAAAACACAAGACACAGTAATTTTATGAAACAGGCTGTGGTCTTATTTAGTTTACAAATATCATTAACAACAAGTAAAAAAACTAACAAAATAAGCATATATAAAAACTAGACTTGTGCATTTGTCTTCGGGCGAACATGAAAACGAACACGAAAAGTGCGTTTTCGTGTTCGTTCCGAAGACATGAAGAAGAGAAGATAGCGGCTGTATAACCTAGATGAAGTCACACAACACGAAGAATCTTCGTGATCTTCTTCGTCTACTAATCTCCCTGGTCCCTTCCCCATCTAACCTAACTTATCTTCGCAGCATCGCAGGAGTTGACGCAAGTGGAAATCAGTAGTTTCACCGTCAGGGGTTACAGGGCAGTGCGAGTGAGCCTATTGGTCGCCTGCAGGGACCTCCTCTGGCATCAACCAATTTCCCTACCATCTTTATAACAAAATGAAACACCGGATTTATACCTTACAATTAGCGAACTTGATAAGCCTTTACTCATCAAATCCAATAAAAGTGATAAAGTTCCTTCAATAACTATTTCAAAGGCATCCAGGCATCTAACTTTCATAAACTTAAACCATGCACTCCAGGCCTTAGTGTAAGCTTTCCAAGAACCTGCAGACAATGATTTTTTTTTAACTAAAATACTTAAGTGGGTGAAAATAACTCCCAAATGCTCTGAGGAACTTTGAGCCCTTCAGCCTTCGTCTGACATCCTTAAAAGCTTGAAATCCAAACGGGAATGAGCATCAGCAATCCTATTTTTTCCAGGAATATGCTTTGCCTTAATCCAAATGTTATGCCTCAGACAGAAAAAACAGCCTCCTTAAAACATTGATTACAGATATTGATTTAGCTCTCAAAGTATTAATTACCCATGCCACACCTATGTTATCACAGTTAAGCAGAAGTCTTCTATTAACACACTCCTTTCCCCAAACCTACAAAGCTACTGCTACTGGAAATAGTTCCAACAGAACCACATGTTTTGTCCAACCAGCCCAAACCCATCACTGAGGCCATTTCAATGCCGCCCATCTACCTCTCCAAACAATACAGAAACTTATGACTCCAGCCGCATCTGTAAAGAACTCTGTCATAGTTACATAGTTATAGTTACATAGTTATATAGGCTGAAAAAATACATGCATCCATCAAGTTCAGCCTTTCCTATATCTGTTAATTTGTTGCTGTTGATCCAAAAGAAGGCAAAAAACCCCGGTTTCGCTCTTTCCAATTTTGCACTAACCAGGGAAAAAAATTCCTTCTTGACCCCAAAATGGCAGTCAGATTTCTCCTTGGATCAGTAAGTTGTTTCCCCATAATTAAAGATTATATCCCCGAATATTATGTTTTTCCAGGTATCCATTCAGTTGCAGTTTAAACATCTGTACAGACTCTGATAAAACTACCTCTGCAGGCAGAGAATTCCACATCCTTATTGTCCTTACTGTAAAAAACCCTTTCCTCTGCTTTAGTCTAAATCTCCTTTCTTCCAATCTAAACGCATGACCACGTGTCCTATAGTGCTCCATTCCTTTTATTAATTTTGTAGCCCGCCTCTGCACCCTTTCTAGTGCTATGATATCCTTCTTTAGAAAAGGTGCCCAAAATTGCACAGCATATTCAAGGTACGGCCTTACCATTGATTTATACAGAGGCAAAATTATATCTTTATTCCGCGACTTGATGCCCCTTTTTATACACGACAATACCTTACTGGCCTTAGGAACCGCAGAGTGACACTGCACATTGTTGCCTAGTTTGTTGTCTATAACAATTCCCAAATCCTTCTCATTTGTCATTACCCCTAATTCACTACCGTTTAGGGTGTAGGTTGCTTGTGCATTCGCTACCCCGAAGTGCATAACTTTACATTTATCTACATTGAATTTCATCTGCCATTTGTGTGCCCAGTCCCTCAGTCTATCTAGATCCCTCTGCAGCACAGTAATATCCTGCTCGCCCTGTATAACTTTACCTAGTTTTGTGTCATCTGCAAACACAGAAACATGACTTTCAATGCCTACTGCCAGGTCATTTATAAATATGTTGAATAAAATTGGTCCCAGAACAGAACCCTGAGGGAAGCTCCCGGGCTTTGGGCCCCTGGAGGGGACTGAGTACCAGCCTCCTTCCTACAGACTATGGGCCCTGGTATGGAGTGCCACGTTTCCCAATGTACCAGAGACTCTAAAGACAGTGGAGCACGGACAGATTTGGGGTTCCTGCATTTTGGGAGGCGGGTTTATGTGTGGTTCTTGTTTTCCCTGTTGTATCCCCAGTGTATAACATGCCATTATGCTTGACCAGGTCGTGGCCATAATCTTCTGGAACTGTTTCTCGGCTAGGACCCGAGCAATTGCCCGCGGGCTTCAATCCCTCATAACCCGGTGGTGGGGTACAGACCAGGGTTGGTTCGGAGAGGGAGCCTCCTATGGATCCCCAGTTGCTGTGACTCCAGGAGAGCAGGGGTCAGCCGGCGCGGTTACGGAACACACACCCAGCTATACCGTGGTCTGTCCCAGGGGAACTTTAAACTGCTATCCATCGGTACCCCGGGATTGCCGCCTCTCCCTCTGGATCATTATACGGACATTGCGGGGCTTGATGGCCTGAGTATGGCACTGGGCTGTCTGGGTAGGGTGAAGGATATTTTATTTGGCTACGGTGCTACTACATTGAGGATACCGGGCCAGTTCCTGATCCCTTCCTCACAGTCTGGCGCTGGAAGCGGTTAACCCTTGCGATTCCGGGAGGAAGCAACGAACAAGGTAGTTCCTGTTTTACCTCAATACGAGTCTTGTCTTGTTATTGGGGTAAGCCTAGGTCCTGCCCTTATCAGGGCAGTAAAGGGCTGTATTGCTATACTTCTGTATACTACAGCGTAGCCGAGGTTCCCGAAGAGCTATGATTCCTGCTGTGTCCTACGCTAGTCCTGCCTGACGGTTGAAGTTTCGTGTTCCTGGTGGCCATGGGGAGAAGGAAGCAATGTCTGGCTTCACCTCCTCTGCGATCTTTTCTCCGCTTCTGCAATGCGCTCTGCAGTCTCCACCTTACATAAAGAAAGGTCTGCTGCCCGAAGAAACTTTTCTGCTACTTGGAACCAGTTTATATCTGAGGTAAGTGAGTGCAATGTGTGAGTGCAATGTGCGAGTGCAACGTGCGTTGCTGCGCAGTGCAGCGCAAAGTGTGAGACTGAGTGCTGGGGCATAGTGTGAGTGCAGGGCAAAGTGTGAGACTGAGTGCTGGGGCAAAGTGAGAGACTGAGTGCTGGGGCAAAGTATGAGACTGAGTGCTGGGGAAAGTGTGGGTGCAGAGCAAAGTGCTGGGGCAAAGTATGGGTGCAGGGCAAAGTGTTGGGGCAAAGTGTGGGTGCTGAGGCAAAGTGTGGGTGCTGGGGCAAAGTATGAGTGCAGGGCAAAGTGCTGGGGCAAAGTGCTGAGGCAAAGTGTGAGTGCAGGGCAAAGAGTGTTAGACTGTGGGTGCTGGGGCCAGAGTGTGAGAGCAGTGCAAAGTGCTGGGGCCAGAGTGCAAATATACATAGTTACATAGTTACATAGGCTGAAAAAAGACATGTGTCCATCAAGTTCTGCCTTTCCTATATCTGTTAATTTGTTGCTGTTGATCCAAAAGAAGGCAAAAAAACCCGGTTTCGCTCTTTCCAATTTTGCACTAACCAGTCAGATTGGATCCTTGGATCACTAAACTGTTTCGCCATAATTAAAGATTATATCCC
>VKOC01030856.1:0-26611 GCA_009364415.1 Spea multiplicata
ATTTTATACTTACAGTTAGATGAGTGTCACAGTCATGTGGTTCTGGCCTGGAGAAGGAAGGGGCGGGGCCAGTTGTCACAGTGATTACAGGGAGGGGGGAGTAAGTAGGAGCTTGAAAAACGGATTATATAATGAGGGGGATTTTTCAGAAAAAACCCTCATTTTATAATCGATTCAACTAATCGATAATGAAATTCGTTGGCAACGAATTTCATTATCGATTTTATCGATTAGTTGTTGCAGCACTAGATTTCCTATTGAAGAACAGCTAACATCTGGCTGCACTAAAAAAAACGCCGGGTGGCTGAATTGGCGTTTTTATGGGCGCTTTTAGCAAAAAAAAAACCAAGTGGAAACCTAGCCTTAGAATAACATTGAGGGTTTTATATATGATAGTAGAAGTGGGCCAGCACCATAAAAAAATCACATGCCTTTGGTGGTGTTTCTCATCACAACCACTTTCAATTAAGGAATTTGCATGCTCAAGTTTAAAAGGGATGTGCAATGGAAACAGATTTTTCTTCTTGACCATAAAATATAGTTTTCAAATATAGTAATGTAGACTATTACTGAGAAAAACATTTGGTTTTATTCGAGGTGACGCTACTGCATATAATAGTTGCGTAGGCCCTTTAAATTTTTATGTCTGTTTTGCAAATGCATGGGGGGCTTCTTCAGAAACCCCCTAAATGCATTTTCCCTTTCCTCACCCCTCAAGCTAAATGCCCAACTGGAGACGTAATTCGCTTTGTATTCTACCTGCACTGATGTACTCACCTCTAGTTAAGCTTAAGCAGCCAATCAGTGGCAATAAAAATCTGATCATAGAGGGAGAAAGAATATTTTGCAGCATGGCTGAAAAGTCTGTGTCAGGTAAGTGTTTGAGAAAAATGCTTATTAAAGTACCCACAGAGTACTTTAATGTGTATTCTTCTATAGTAGGGGTGTCAAGAAAACTAGACTGCTGGAGGCTGCCATTATGGCCAGTCATGTAATACTTTGGGTGCCTTTCCCTACTCAGACAGCACACTTGATTTAAGTACCACAAGGCATAGGCCGCCAAAGCACCCTTCAGGGATTTGATATATTATGTATTATTTATTTAGTAAACAAATTACATTTAATGGGAGTTAAAATAATGCAATAAATACAATATACCATATTGGCCTGAAAATAGGCTGCACTCCCCCCCCCACTTTACGTCTTTGAAGTGGGGGTGCGGCCAATATTCGGGCTTTAGCGCAGGGATGCGCTGTTTGTGTTGCCCAAAGCCCGGGAGGGTTACGGGAGGGTGTTTTTTTTATCCCTGCTGCGGGAAAGCAGCAGGGTTAGGATCCAGATTCCCCGCAGAGCTGCAGGGGACCTGTATCCTCCTCTCTGGCAGTCGTGGACATCTGCGCGATGGGCTTAGACAACCTCCACTGCCGGAACATCCACCGGGGCTTCTATGGTGGAGCACCAGCGTGAAATAACCTTCTGGTACTCCGGAGCCGGTCTACGCATATCGCACAGACATTCACCAGCCGGCCCCGATAGACACCAGGGAGTCTGGGGGTGCATTGGTAAGTCGGGGGGGTGGCATTTCTAGAGGACATAGAGCATATCAGGGGTTATAGAGCATATTAGGGACAGAGTGGCATATCAGGGGTTATAAAGCATATCTGGGGGGGAAAGTGGCATATCAGGGGTTATAAAGCATATCAGCAGAGCAGAGTGGCATATCGGGACAGAGGGGCATATCTATGTGTAAGGTGCAAAATTGCTATTGGCTTTCTGTTTGTATATAACATATGCTGACAAACTGCATAATAGATACCAAAAATGTTAAAATATATGTACGCCTGTTAATTAGATAAAATACTGTGTAATTTTTCTTTAACACAAATGTATTCTTTAAAATAGCACCAAACTTTAAGGGTGCGGCCTATATTCGAGCCAATACGGTATAATATTCCTTTAAATAATAAAAACACCCTCAAAGTGTGTGGGGAAACCCAGTGAAATGTAACAATTACGGGATGTAAAATGAAACATGTACAGCTTCTGTTTTGCTAAAACATTTTTAACTGTTTTTTTTTTTAAATAAGGGAACCCAGCATCAAATGGCTTAAATTTTCTAAGCAGTTCCAGTTCATCAAGAATTTTGATGTCATCAGTTAAACTTTTTACCTCATTGGTGACATATATATTATTATTTATTGTTTTATATAGCACCATCAAATTCCGTAGCACTGTGCAATGGGTAGACAGGACATAACGAGTAGTAACATAACAAATTGACTTACAGAGACAACAGGTGAGGAGGGCCCAGCTCAAAGGATCTTACAATCTAGAGGGATTTATTATACAATAGGTAAAAGGTAAAAGTCCCATTGTAAGGGATGGACCAGCCACACTAGTGTAAGTATTGCATTAGACGGGCTAGGAGAGGTTGAGCTAAGGGAATATGGGGGAATATGTGCAATATTATAAGCGTTCTTAAAGAAGTGGGTCTTGAGAGGTTTTTTGAAGGGCCGAAGGCGGGGGGGGAGACGAATAGACCAGGGGAGGGCATTCCAGAGGATAGGGGCAGCCCTTGAGAAATCTTGTAAGCGTGCATGAGAGCTAGAAATCAGAGGAGAACATTAGATGAGCGGAGAGACCGTTAGGAGTGTTTTTACAGATGAGTGAGGAGATGTAGGGAGGGGAACCGCTGTGAAGAGCTTTGAAAGATGAGTGAGGATTTTAAAATGAATCCTGAAGTGCACAGGCAGCCAGTGGAGAGACTGACAGAGGGGAGAGACGTTAGTAAAGCGATGGAGGAGGAAGATGGCAGCAGCATTCATAGTGGATTGTAGATACGTGAGACGGTTAAGACGGAAACCAGCTAAGATATACAACTCTCTACCCTCTCACCAACCGCAAAATGAACCTGTTTAACCTCGTATTACATCCTAAAGAAAAAGTAGAACAAATAAAAAGGTGATTCATGCACTTTGTGATACAATGTTTAAAATATATGTGTATTAATTAACCTTTTTAGGTCTGGAATCTCCCTCCAAATGAGATTTTAAAGAGATCATAAAAAAGAAAAAAGGCAAAGAAAAAATATACGTATTGTAGTAATTTTGATACCCTTTGGTTAACATGCATTTCAACAGATCTTGGACATGTCTTCACTATAAAATGAAAAAACTCAAATGCTTATAGATTTTAGTATCCCTTATTAGTAATCATCAATGAGGTCAAGGAATCAATAGGCACTTCAGAAGACCTTATGTGAGATCCTAAAAACTCAGAAGGCTTGAACAGGGGATAATTCTTCTTTGTAAGATTGGTGCTTCAGTAATACCTTAAAAGTACATGCCAATTTGATTTAAACAAAATGTATTTTTACTTTATAAAATAAACAATTCTGCATCCACAGGGTTTAAAAAAATCAATTCTACAAATGTTCCCAAAGTTTTGTATACAATCGCAAAGCGTTTCGCCCTATGTGGGCTTCTACCAGGTGTATATATCTTGGTGAAGGTACTTCTGGGTTTTTCGTAGCAGAAAGCATTGGCATCATCACGTAACCACATAATCACGCAGAGTCCTCCTATTCGATGTTCATGTCTCCAGGCTTCCCTACATTTAAATGGAACTCTATTTTAGTTTCTAGTGAAGTTTCCTCATTGTATATGATTATTGATCATCAACAGAGTACAGAGGTTGTTAACAGAACTCTTCGAGATAAAAGACTCCTCTCCCTAATTGAATATATAATTGAAGGTGTGATGGAACCCCCATCACTGGGACCACTGGAGAGGCCTAACTGCCAGCCTCCTCCCTATTGACTATGGGCCCTGGGTTTGTAAAGACTTCTGTGGCTACCCCCAGCAGTATCATCTCACCACTTGCTGAGGGGATTATCTCCAGCAGACAGCCAGGATCTGCAAGCAGGAAGTGACTGCCATTGTTTTAATTTACTATAAGACCCCCTCCACCCCATGGTGCATTATTATGTTGCCCCCCTTCCCCCCAGTTCAACTATTACAGACATTTACCCCGGCTGGTTTTGGCCAGCAATAGATAGTGGAGGTTGGGACCCTATTGTATTGTTAATCCCGTTACTGCCCTGTTGTCTCTGGGAAGCAGACTAAGGGGGCGGTTTGTATCCCAATATCTTGTTAATGTTAATATGTGTTTTGCTGGATATATCCAGCCCTGTGTGCCAAAAATAAATCAGCCTTCCTTTGGTTTTACCCTACACTGAGTCTCGGCTAGTGACTGGGGAAAGTGTGTTGTCCCAGGCTAAGGGAGCACAAGTCAGTGGAGGTAGTCTGTCGGACTAGCCAGATCCGTGACCCATGACAGAAGGGATCAATATTATTTTAAAACATATTTTTTCTGGTTTTTAGATACCTTCTGTCTTCCACTCAAATGAACAGCTATGGGGACCAGGTTCATCCCCAGTTATACTAATTTTATTTATCGACGATCGGGAAAATAAATATATTTGGAGAGAACATCAATGGATGGTGAACCTGGTCCTATAGAGAAGGTATATTGATAACCTCTTTTTTACTTGGAAGGGAGATGAACAACCTCTTTGTTTTTCTTTTTAAATCTTAACAATAAAAATATTGTCCTTAGTTCCACATTTAACCGAAAAACATGACTTGGAAATATATGTAGAAGGTGAAAATATTAACAAATAAAGATCATTAATAAACCCTGAAAGATGATAGCAAAGGATAATTCATTAAAATCTATTTTACCGAAGAATCCCATGATAGTATTTAAAGGGCCTGAGCCTCTACTTCTTTATTTAGTATTTAAAGGGGAACCAAATCTAAAACAAAAAAACCCTGGTTTTTAGGGATGCAATATATGTCCAGCATGTAAATTAACAAAATCTAGAAAGTATCCAATTACAGAAATTACCTCAGATACCAAGGCATTGGTAGACATTTTAAAACGCATCACTTTCCAATATGTACTACAACAAAGGTGATTTCGATGTTAGAGTGTCCATGTGGGTACCAGTACAAAGGACATACCTCAGGAACACTAAAACAAAGGGTAGAACATTTTAGAAATATTAAAAAAAGGTTTTATGCAACAGTCAATGTCGAGACATTTTTAGAATGCCATAAGAAAGACACAGAAACATTAATTTCTGCACTATTGAGAAAGTAGAAAAACGTTGGAGGTAATAATTTCAATGAGATGGGGAAAAAAGAGAAATGAAATGGGGTTTCCACAATCTTACTTTACAAACAAAGGGGTTTGAATGCTGATTTTGACCTTTTTCATTTTCTTTAATAAAAAAAAATAAAAATATATATATATATTTCTCTATGTCAGGGGCTTTAATGTATATATATATATTTTATTTATAAATGTTATTTCATTTTATGAAATATGTCATTCACATATTTATAAATAATTTTTTTATATATTTAGAGGGGTTTTTTTTACATCTTTTTTGCTCAGGCTCCCTGTAACGCTATTAGCGTGTTAAAAGCAAGGTTTCCTTCTGAATCGTGCTTTCTTTAAAAGTGGATCGCCGAAATATCGCATTATATGCTAATACATACTAGATTCCAGTTTAGGGCAGCGCTTAAATACATTGCCGGTCTTACATGACCCTCTTTTATATATGAATTATATAATCCCAGTTTCTGAATGTACAATCGCGTTCCTATATTTGCAATTGGCACAGAAGGGTAAGGTTAAAAGTGGAAATATAGTGATGGTTACAATATGAAAACTAGTATAGATATACCCTCATGGAAAAATACTGTTACGAAGTCAGGTAAAACCAAAACAAAAGCAAAAAACTACCAGTAAATTTGACCCATTTAAGGACTTGGTGTCTTATTTGTTGTGGTTAGCTGGTTGATGACTAATAATAGAAACCCAGTTGCAACATTGTGGAAACAAGGAAAATATTAAACTGTATGATTGAGCTATATAAAAAGGAGAAACTGACAAAATTGTTATAGAAATGACTATAACTATGAAACAAAAAATTTTGCAACTATGTTTGCAGCTATGTTACTTCATACAGCAAAATACTTGGGAAACACATGCATTAAGAAAGAGAAGGCCATTTCTACACAAGATTGAATTATTTTGGATTGTTACTTGGTATTGTATTATTCTTCATTATATAACGTGCACTAATATCGACAGGTTCGGAAATCAGAACCCTCTTCTGTTTGAGCTCTACACGAAAAAGAGGCCCAATATAAGTAATGCAAACAATTCATTTTTAATTAAAATCAATAAAAGTATTCTTTTCTAATCCAATGGGAAAACAAGACTGACGGTAACGCATTAACAATAAAAAGAAAAATTAAAAAAAACTGTGACTAAGTTAACTAAGGATAATAAAGTTTTGGATGTTCAAAATTATTTTGTATCTAAAGCTAAAGAATTTTGAATTAAACCCAAGTCTATTGCAAATGTGAATTGCACGCAGATTTGCTGACAAATTATTAAAAGCTTTCCAAACTCAAATAGAGGATATAAATTGTTAAGTTTGCATACCCTTGGAGAATTTGTAATATATGTACCATTTTTAAAGAAAACATGAGTGAGCAGGCAAAACACATTTCTTTGATTTCTTATGGGATTCATATAAGACTGTACTGTAGGTTATAACAGAAGTCTGCATACCCTTAAATCTTAATACTGCGTATTGCCCTCTTTAGCATCAATGACAGTGTGCAGTCTTTTGTAATAGTTGTCTATGGCCACGCATTCTTGCAGGTTGTATAGCTGGCCATTCATCATAGCAAAATGACTCCAGGTCATGCAAAGTCTTGGGTTGTCTTGCATGAACCGTACTTTTGAGATCTCCCCAGAGTGGCTTGATGATATTGAGGTCAGGAGACTGTGATGGCCACTCCAGAGCCTTCACCATTTTCTGCTGTAACCACTGGAGGGTCAACTTGGCATTGTGCTCAGGGTCCTTGCGCTGCTGAAAAGTCCAAGAGCATCCCATGCACATCTTTCTGTGAAAGAATGCAAATTATCTGCCAGTATTTTCTGATAACATGCTGCATTCATCTTGCAATTTTCACAAAATTCCTTGTGCCTTTAGAGTTCACCCCTCCGCAAAACATCGGCGAGCCAGCACCATGCTTCACAGTAGGGATTATATTCTTTTCACGAAAGGCCTTGGTGACCCCTCTCCCTCTGCAAGCGCTTATGGTTGGTCTTGTCACTCCAAAATACAGTGTGCCAGAAGCTGTGAGGAGTGTCAAGGTGTTGTTGGGCATATTGTAACTGGGCTTTTTTTTGTGGCACAAGCCTAGTAAAGGCTTCTTTCTGGCAACCTGTATTTTTCCTAAGGTTACCTGTGGGTTTTTCTTTGTATCCCGAACAATTCTTCTGGCCAGTAATGCCCACCCGACAAAGAGTCACTATTTTAGTGTCAATCCCGGGGGTACCTATGGAGAGCTCAGGGTCCGAAGATGTTTTGATCCAAAAAAGCGACGTGATCTGACGTTGGGACCCTGAGGATTGTATACATGTATCTGTTTATCTATGTTAATGCAATTCAGTGTATATATGAGGCTATTTTTAACAACAATAAAATGTTAATTCTTGCTGTACTCAGTTCAAGGTAGTCGTGTCTATTTATTGGGTACACATAGCAGGGTTCCAAGGTGCGCATGCTGACTGGTGCTGGAAGTGATTTTGGGGACAACAGGAGGATACATGTGGGTGATCTCTTTGATTTATTACAGCTCTCTTGGTGAAACTGTTACATATATGTATCCTCATTATCATCCAATATAATAATGAGGATGATGGTAGTTGTTGCTCTCAATAGCCAGTCCACTACAAGTGCAGCAAGTTTTTTTTTAAATTTAAGTTTTCATTTTTTTAACCCATTTTTTGTTTATTTAGTACAATTATGGAATTTAACTCAAGCATAGGGGAAAGGGACTTTTAAGTAATGTATTCAGTTTCTGTTACTTTAACTATTTGGTTTGACATAAACGTGAAACTAATGGGGCAAAATAACATTTTGTTCTTATTTAAATTTGGCCATTATACCAGCAGTGTAACTTCTTGTTGTAGGAAACCAATACAGGGAGGCAATGGGGATAACGTAAGGATATATTGAGGTGGGAGAGGAGATAGGTGACCCCCTGGAAAACATCCCGCAGACACTCATGTTGTCACCCACTTTCAACTAAAGCAAAACTATGAAAATTGGCATGCCCTGCCACAGAGAAAAATGTTCCCTGTTCCTGGTACTGAAATAGTTATTTAGATGTATATTACTAGCTATTTGGATGCATCCAGGATATACTGGTAAGACGCAACTAAGATCTTTTGTATTTTTGCTTGCATTTCAAAACTTTGTTCTGACATGTAATAATGACACACATAGCAGACAGAGCTAAATACCTTCCCCGAAGCAAAATCAGGCATTATCATAATTTTACCAAACACATTCACACTGGAAATTTTGTGATGTGGTAAATGTCTGGGTAAATGCGATGCAGGTGTTTCTTAACCCCTTAACGACAATCCACGTACATGTACGGGGTCATGATGCAATGTGTTAGTGCCAATGCCCGTTCATGTACAAGTGAGGCTATCCAGGCAAACAAAATAAAAGCTTTTCTGACCTTCGCAACTCAGATGCAAATCTGATGAGGGGCATTCCAGGATGCCTCTTCATTGAGGGGGCTAAATATTTTTTTTTTAAATGTAAAAAATACTGTAACATAGTCCTTGATAAAGCTACTTAATTTAAAAACACCTTTCTAAGATGAAGAAATTGGAGTTTTAGTCAAATCATATGGCCATATTATGCTAAGCCCACCACTATTATTATTATTATTATCTTTTATTATATAGCGCCAACAGTCGCTTAATACAAACTATGCCAAAGTACTCCAATGTCAGCAGCACCCCCTTATAAATAATGCTTGTTCAGGTGAGTGCTTTCCTTTTGGATTTTATATACATATATATATATATATTTATTTATTTTCCTCCATAAGCAAGTTCTATATTTTCACAAAAATTCCCACATGGAATGAGTTAAAATAATGCCCATAGGGTGGCTAGTTTTAAAAAATGTATGATTTGATGGGATAAAATGAATTGGCCAGCTTCAAAGATGTCCCAAATATGGGATGTGGGCACAGACTGACCAGATGTCTAAATGACAAAATAAAAATACACATCTCAAAAAGGTGGTCTTTTACCTCCCTAATAACCCAACAAACCCATGCATGTGGGGTATCAGGAGATGTGCTCAGGAGATGTTGCTGAACACATATTGGGGTGTTGTTTGGCACGGACATAAACCAGGAGCAGTGAGTTTAGTCCTGAAGTACAACTGTGTGAAAAAAATACACAAAAGATTTGCTACTATAAAGTTTGACAAAGGCTGGTGGTAAAATTAGTGCATTGAAAGGGTTAAAATACCAGCATTTGAAATACCTTGGGTTGTCTAGTTTAAAAAATATATGGTTTGATGGGGTAACTTGCATTGGTCGGCTTCAAAGATACCCGAAATAGCACATGGGGCAGAATGATCAAATTTGGGGAAAAATGGTTTTGAAATAGCAAAACGCTACTGGTACGTATTGTCGCATAGAAAAAGCAAAAAAACATTGGGTATTTCTTAACTCAGGACAAATAGTAGAATCTATTTAGCAGAATTTTTTTATTAGTTTTTGCAGATGAGTAAAATATTTTTTTAAAAAAAATCCCCATATTTTATTTTTTTTCTATAGTAAATTAGATTTAAATAATGGTGTCTAAAGAATGCCCTGTTTGTCCTGAAAAAAAAACAATATATAATGTGTGTGGGTGCACAAAATGAGAAAGAAGAAAATTACAGCTAAACAGCAACACTGAAAAAGTTTAAGAGCCTTTGTCGCAAAATGTACTACGAGGAAGAAACAGTCTTGTCATTAAGGGGTTAATAAAATTGCTAAAATAATCAACATCCTATTTAACATTTTGTGGATCAATTTCCTTATCATAGAAACTTTATACAGGGCTGACTTATAGGGCTTGCAGTGATGGATAATATTGGCAACATTATCTTTGTGTGCCACGTTCCACATATAACTACTGAAGTTTTTAGTGTTTTTCGACAGAATTTACACTCGGATTGGGCTTTCTGTGGTTTTTAGTGGGGGGGGGGTTGATTGTATAGGTCCATATAGTCTAGTGGATATATTGTCTTTGAACTATACCGGGCCACATAGTGGGACTTGCCAGCCCTGCCCTGTCTAAAGCTGACCATAAGTAGACAAAAACCAATCATCATCAAGAATGTTCACATTTTTGCCAACTACCATTCTAGTGAATAAAGGCAAATATTTAGTCACTATTGATCGGAAATTATACTGTATGTTATTTATTATGCTTCCAGTAAGTTATAGCTCCTAGAGTTTCATGTTTCTTACGTACAATTTTTGTCTACACCCATCTAAAAATGCAACACTTTTTTGAAAACTGCAACCATACCCTGAAAAGTCCAGGCAAGAAAATAATTCCAGACGCAATATACTACTTATGGGAAAATAATCACTGAACAACTACTTATTGGAAAATCCCTGTAGAAGAGGTTAATTCCATGAGCGTAACATACATGCTTGTACGTATAGTATAATTTAAAATATGACTAACTTATCCGGAACCTGACGCAAGAAGTTATGACTAAAGTAACATACCTTCCACCAGGTAAATTATGTTGTAAGAGAATGCTGCATAAGAACATGTTCACCAAGTCACCCTGTAAGAACTGTTGTTCATATTAATTGAGGAACAGTACAATACCTTTTACCTAGTATGCTACCGGGACAGTAGGCTGATGTATTTTGGCAAGTAATTATGTATCAACAGAAATGCACAGAGTCATTGACTGGTAAAGGTGGAAATATAACTATTATTTTTAGGAGTCAAAACATCAGTTTAAATATTTTCTCATGATTTTCCTCGTCAAAATCATTTCCTGTTATTAAACTGGTGCTATATATGCTTTTTTAATCTTTTGGCATATTGTGATCATAGTTAACTATACTGTACATTACTTGATACTTTTTATTTTTTCTGTGATTTCTTTCTGCTTTTCCCTTAAAAATTGGAGATGTTAATGAATCGCAATGGTAATTCTATAGCCAATAAACTACGTTTGGGCTTGCTGAGACAAAAACTTGAGATTTTAGCGTTTGGCCAGCATATTTGTATAATGTCAAAACGTAGGGGTATAAAAGTAATAAGAGTACATAAAAATACATGTGAAAATCCTGTTTCCGATTATTTCTTCAATTTAAAAAAAATAAAATATTGGCAGTTATTTTTGGTTTAACTTCCTTAGTTCCATCTATGTAGGAGATATGTAGCAAAGTAGTAAAACATTTAGATTGCTATCTTTAGGCACATCCCATATGGTTTTCCATGCTGGAAAAAGTCTGATCCCTGCTAAACTAAACATTTTTGGGGGGATTCAAGACTCATCATCAGCAATTAATTACAGTGAGCTGTACACCAACTGTTGATTTTACAGCTGTGCTTCCACCCGCAATTGCTGCAAATGATTAAACATTTTATTAATATGATTTACATATATCATGTAGATTTGTATAAATATATATTTTATAATTATATTTGTAATGATTTGTATGTAAATTTTGTAAATTCATTTATTTTGTATTGTATGATTTTTGTATCATATAAATAAATATACCTACCTGTGTTGGACCCTTGTGTGCGAGATCTTCTTTTTGCTTTTTTGTTATTACAACACTCATCACCTTCAACTAGAATGATTGCCAGGATAATGGTAGAGCAAATGATGGACATGTGTTTTTTTTAATCTATAATTTGTTTCTTTAACACTATGATTGAATTTTGCAGCAATAATGCAATATATTTTGTATGTTATATATTTTTAAGGTCTATAAATAATATTTTCATAGTTAAAATGTTTTAAAAGTTAACTATATTAACTAAAACCTAAATGTAACTATATTCATGAGGGTGGTAGGAATGTGTCCTGACCCCTCAACACTCAAAGGCTTAAAGATAATTAACAGCTTGCAACTATGGATAAGAAGTTAGGAAACATTTACAAAAAAACAAACAAAAAGGAATACCTACAATTATACAATTTTGAGAAAGTATAAAAGCTAAAATAAACTACTCTATTGAAAATGTATATGTTTACCTGTTTAACTGTTTATCATTCAGAGTTTACATGCTTGTGATTTAGAATCACCAATACAAAAATCCTCTAAGTGAAAACTTCAGCACCAGGTTGAGGGGAAAAGGGATTATCTTGGGTATAGCTTACTTCCAACAAGCCTGGGAGAATGATCCTAGAGAGCCTCTTGCAAGTGTGTCCAATCTGGGGAACTGCCCTTTTTATTTTTAAGGAAAATTAAGGGGGGAAGCCCCACCAGCACCCCAAAAAAAAGAGTGCGAGTAAGGAAGAGAAAAAAAAATAGGTGAATTATACAGTTCATGGATCAGGCATTTCTACTGTAGTCCCTTCAGAGACTTCACTAGGGGACCTCCAACAACAGGCAAACAACAGATTTGACTTTGGAGGCCCTCTAATGGCATTTGTATCTAAGCCACTTATCAGCATGAGCTCCACGGTCTTGAAGGATCTACTTTGTGGCAAGATGCAAGTGGTGGCTCCTTAGAAGACAGCACTTAGCCTCTTCCAGCTGAAGTGCAAGAGAAGCACTGACTGCATCCCAGTACACTGTAATAAGGGCTGTGAACCTAAAGTAATCATCAGAAGAAGACATGTTAGGGGCCATTCCCAGTTGGTCCTTGTGAAAGGCATAGACTAGGGGGACCAGGTCCCAGGATAGTTAAGTGACGTGAGGGAGAAAAGAAAATTCACATTCATTTATATATTTCTGAACCTAGGTTCTGTTGAAATGGAGGAAAGGATGGGAGCAGCATGGATTTTATGATGAGCCTAGATGCCTCTATTGCTCTCTAAGACGATTACCTAAAGATCTTTGAGTATACCTGCTTCATGGTCTCTGTGGAATAGCGAACCCTCTGCATTATGGCAGCACTCCTATGATGCGATTACGAGACGATGAATACTCCAGATAAATCCTAGGGAGCCCAAGCACTAGTGGTGCTACCATGGCCCACCATCACACTGATGGAATAGTTATCTCTGTTTGGTGAGTGCAGCTGTGATATGAGGAAAGGCTCTTCTATTTTGTAGGGTAATCAAGAGAGATCTTGCGAAAGGGCTACGGTCTGCACCTCAAACTCTCAGGCTCTGGCTGTCCTTGCCTTATGCATAATTTTTTTCTTCATTGGAAAATTTTGCAGACATCAAAATATATCTTTAGGTGGTTTAGTCAATGTGCCCCTTGGTTACAGGGGTCAGTGCACGCAATGAAGCACAACCAAGGTATCCAATAGCCTACCCTATCTTTTTGAATAAATGTAGAGTGGTTTATGGGCCATTACATCACCCTCCGTAAGGCCGCATACTTGTTCCTCTGACCTATTATCTAAGACTTCTATCAAACTATGCCTGGGTCATGGTTCCCTCCATGGCATGTGTAGTTCAATCTTGGTGATGTCTGTGCAAAGCAAGGCCACTTCCTCATGTAGTGCCTGAGAGATCCAATTTTGTCGGCAGGGTCTGAAACATGGCCTTCAAATCATCAGAACTTGTACACTATCAGAGCTTTCTCCCTTTGATGAGGAACCGTCATGTTGGCTGAGCCTTGCTATGTAGGAAGGATCGTGCAGTGTTTGTGTCGACATGTGTGGTCAAGTCCCTGGTACCCTTAGGGTACCTAGCAAATTGCGTGCCATTTGGGGAACTTAGGTCTCAAGCAGCCACCTTTTCACAAGTCACACATCACCAACAGCATGTCTTAGTTAACACCATCACCTGTGAAAATTACATGACATCAAGGTCATGTCACTGCATAAGCCCAATGTTTCTTGCCTTTTCTAGATCTCAAATGTTTATATTCTATGAGTAAAAACATGTGTAGCCTTTTTGGTACTTAATGCTAAAGTGTTTTGTACTCCACTCAACTTGTCTACCACTAAGACTGCTAATCTACTATTGGTTAGCACAGTTAGGTAATGAACAGAACAGCACATGTCCTTTTACCACTTAAAAGAGGCTTCAAGCTAAGTAAGCTGTGGTTTTTGGATGTGGGTCTTCTTTTGTGACCTTGCTAGTTACGGGTAAACAAAAGGAAATGAGTGGTTGACCATAGGTTGTCAATGATAACACATTAAAAGGTAGAAAAAAGTGAAACACTTTCTTCCCCATAATAGCACACAAGAAATAGGTGAGCTTAGGTGACTTAATTATTAGCAATATAATATAAGTGGTATAAACAGTGTATCAATTTCACAAAAAAAATGATTGCCACTAATTTTATGGTTGTTGTATAAGTTTATTTTTTGTTAATTGATACACTGTTTATATCACTCAATTTTATATTATATTGCTGATAAGTTATATTGTTTCTGTGGGGTGTCTTTTAGAACTAGGTTTGTTTTTTATTAGTTATATTTTCAATAATGATAAAACATCACAAAACAATAGACTCATAATAGTAAAGCTATGGTATATAGACAGTATAGCTATGGTCTGTCAGCCAGGGGCAACACCAGTTTACCACACAGTGACTCAAGTCTAACAGCAACGGATTTCTTTTTTTCCAGGGTAGATCTAGGGGCATTGAGAAGAAAGTTTCAGGTAATGGTTGTCAAAGGAAGTATACCAAGAAACCTGTGTTGAGCAACTCTGTTAATTACCAATACACATACACTACCCTCAAACTACTAATCTGAGACATGACTAAATCTAAAGTACTGATGTAAAAAGACAAACCTTTACTAAATTTTAAGTAAACTGAGGACCATATATTAAACTTGTGAATTGGGATTCATACAAATTAAAATTTTGTATCTCTGGAAATGAAGATGGACCCACAATGAAACAAATGAATCAAAGCAAAGAGCTCAGAATTTTGTTGGTTCTTTCACTCTCACTCATGTAATTTCACACGCTCATCCATTCTCTCTCATGCACTCTCACACACGCATCCACTCTCTCACACTCACTCTGAACGTCTCCCTGCCTTCCTCGCTGTCCGTTTCTGTGTCCCTGTCTCTTGACAGTCTATCCAGTCTATTTTTGTTTTTGACTCGCTATTAGTTAGTTAGGCCTCCCCCTATGTTTTTCATCCCGCTCTATCTCAGAGCTTGTTAAGCTATAGAGTTAGTTTTAGATATAGGTCCTAGGGCCTGTGGTATCTGACAAGACTCCTTTGATATATTCATTGAATGTCATACCAATCCGAACAAGAGGATAGGTCCTCCATTCCCCGCTCACCCATGCCAGGGTCAGACATTGCCTCCTCACCTTCCCTACATGCTTGGACGATTCCTTAATGGACGGCAGAATTAACGAGGAGAGGCATTTCATTTTTGGCCTTGTTTTCTAGTCCCCTGTCTCCTCCTCCTAGGTCCAGCACTTGAAAATCTAGTTCTGTGTACTTGGCTCAAATGACGGACATGCTCACCTCATTAGTAGCATCGGTCTCCTCCATTCATGAGAGGTTGGCCAATTTGGAAGTCCAGTCTGCTCGGGCAGGCCCTACCTAATTCTGGACCTACCGCTTCAGGGGCCCTGGGGTCAGGTATGTTCACTAGTAGATCTCCTTTGATTTCTCCAGCCCATTTTATTCAGGGTAATTTTAGGATTAGAATATTAAGATATCCTGGAGGGGAAAGTTGTTAATTTGGTCTCCCTCTTTATCAGTTCTCATGACTTGGTGGATAATAAAGCCTTCTCCTGCGATGAAGTCTGAGTGGTCTTCAAATCTAAAGACCCCAGACTTTCCAAAATTGTTTCTGTCCCTGAGGTTGTCCTGGCCTTCAGCCTTTACAGGAACAGTATCTACTCAGTATTCCCTAAAAGAAGGGAGGAATTAGACCATTATTTATTTAAAATTGTAGAATTGGGTTGCAAATATGGGGGTCATGCCTTTTATGATTACCGCAGATCATTTTCTGCTAAGGCAGCTGCGGCTCAGTTTAATTATATTACAGACTGGAGTCAAGTAGATACAGAGTTATTTTGTAGACGTTTTGCAGGACTCAAAACTCTTTCTTGCCAGTCCACGTTAATTTTTGTCCCTCTACCGACAGCCCTCCCTCCACTAGCTCTGCAGGAACGTCCGCTCCCTCCCTCCTGGGGCCTGCGCCCCTTAAAAAGCATGATAAGTTGGGTATGTCAGGTCTCAGATTTGTAACAACTTCAACACCTCTGGTTGCCATTTTTGTCAGTGTAGGCTACTGCACATTTGTACTAAATGCCATAGGGCCCACCCTGATACTGTGTGCCCTGGGGCATTATTCCCTAAGCAATAAGGACTATCTCCTATTGATGTGGAATACCTTTTGGAGAAATTACAGCTTCATCCCTCCCCTGATTTAGTGAAGTTCCTGATTCAGGGTTTATCATATGGTTTCCACACAGAGATTGTAGCAATGTCCCAGGAGTCTTTTGAATGTCCTAACCTCATGTCAGCTTTATCAGACCCAGATGTGGTAGATTTCTCTTTTCTCAAGACCTGGCGAAAGGATTAATTATCGGCCCCTTTGAATCTCCTCCTTTTCCAGTCTGGAGGGTTAACCAGATTGGGATTGCTGTAAGCAAGTTCTCTATTAAAAAGAGACTAATTTGTCCCTTATTCTCCTAAATGTCTCAGCATCAATTCTCTCATGCCAGCTGATGCATTTTCACTTAAATATACCTCAATGGATAACGCTATTCAGGCCATAGTCCATGCAGGCAGAGGCTCATGGTTATCGAAGGCAGATATTATGGATGCTTTTAAATTGTTACCTATTCATCCGGATTTGTGGCATCTGCATGGGATTAAATGGAGGGAGAAATACAACTTTGCGACCCGTTTAACTTTTGGTTCTAGGAGTAGTCCGATACTCTTTGACACCTTAGCTGTGTTGGCTCCTGCTGAATTCCTGCCTCTGCCTCATTGTTATTAATTACCTAGATGATCTGTATCCTATTGTTGCGGCAGTGACCGTTTGGGGAAGCACATGGACAGGTAATACGATCACTTTATTTACAGATAACATGGCCAGTGCCGGGATTGTCAATAAAGACAGGTCATCTTGTTGACCAGGGGGTATGTTGTCATGTGCGAATATAGCGGCTGACGCTCTATCTCGCTTTCATTTTCAGAGGTTTTCCGAAGTCCACCCAACAGTGGCAGCAATGCCAACTGCTGCCCCGGTTTACAACTAGCTCATTTTAGCCTTGAACAACATGTGAACACAGCCCAACATATTATAACTAGGGCGTTATCTAGCAACACCACGAAATCATACAATAGTCCCTGTTTGGTAATTTTGTACGTTCTTCCTCTCCCCCCAATGTGTATTCGATTAGCACTCTCCTAGCTTTCGCGGCATATTGCCATTCTGTCCTAGGCCTTTCATATGGTACAATAAAGTTTTAACTAACAGGAGTCCAACATCACATTTCGTTGTATTTTCTGAATGATCACGCTCTTCTTCCCCGGTCAAATCCTTCCTAAGAGGTCTACAAAAGACCAAGCCAGCAAAGTTTGCCGATTGATGGTGGGATTTTCAGGGCTTTGGTTAACTGTTAAATATACACCCTTTTAGTCCTGATACACGTATAGTAATCAAAGCCGCTGTGTTTTTAGCATTCTATGGATTTATGCGGCCTGGTAAGCTGGCCACTACACCTAATTCTACTTTGTTTCTCAAAATTTCCAACTTGTGTCGCGTTTCTGATCATGACGTGCTGTCCTGGACTTTGAGATCTCTAGGCCACATACACTTACTGTATGGGTAGACATTAAATATGGTCACTTTAAGGCACTCATACATTTTGGAAAAATATCATTTATTTTTAATCTTTCATTATTATTAAGCAATCAGATATACAGTGCCATGCAAAAATATATTTTTGAACTAATTCTTTCACACTGGAAATTATAATATATTTTCAATTATAAGAAATAGCCCCGCAGGCACCTCAATAGTACTCCCTGTGACATCAGCGGGACCATCCACTGATGATATAGGCACTAAGATCCCAGAAACATAGGAGGTCAAGTCACAAACAAAGCAAAGTGCAGGAGCAACGGTAATTGTCCTCCAAGTTCCAGAGAGCTACACCAGTAGCTGGATCTGATATATATATATATATAAGCCTAGGACAGGATCCAGAAAATCAGTCCTAGAGTTGTAGCAATTAATCATAGCTGAATTGTATATTTTATACATTTTATGCACATAAATAATAATATGGTCATTAACCATTGTTTTTCGTGTTGTCAAAAAGGCAGTAATGAGAAAACAGTATGATGCAAGTCAGTGTAATTTAAGATGAAGTTTACAATTAGCACACAATGTTAGTGTGAATAAACTGTTAGCCAGTGTAAAACTGCACAAAATAAACCAAGTATTGTATCTACCACATATAAGTTTAATTAGTACTAATATATTTCATTTGCAGCCATTAAAATACTTGAACACTTAAAACGATACTTCAACCTGTATTTCCTGTAAATAGAAAATACAAGTTAATATTCCATTGACTTTATCTGGGCATAGTTTAACTACTGTAATAAAATACATTTCCAATTAACCGAGAATAACAAAAATATATGCGTATGAACATAATAAACAAGTTTATTATATTATACTTAAGAAATATACAAAAAATAATTCCTCTGTACTACAAAAATATTAAACCACTCAAGTTTAGACAATTTGAATGACAGTGGCAATGGTTTAAATGATAAAAGTTGTCCTGTAACACAATAATGTACTCCATTTAAAATACAGTCTCAATAAATTGCTATATTTTGTCAACAGTTGCGGTACAATTATTAACTGCCTCTACTACTCCGAGGATTTTAATATGTTTGGGCAAATTTTTCTTATATAAGAGTATTGTAACAATGTGTAATGCAGCATAAAACACACACTATTAATATGTAACATATGTAATGATAGAATACCATAATATTTTTAAAAATCAAAGTTTTTGAGAAATTGAATGTAAAATAGTTTCAAATCATATATAAACACTGTTACTAAAATAATAAAATATTGTCAGCACTCCTTTAAAAAAATACTTAAAAACCAAACTGGGTCAAGTTGCCTGTAGATCTAAAGAAGTGATGCTGAGAAAGAATAGAATGTCTTAAGTAAGGAATTTCTACCTTTTGCTTTCCTTTTTCTTTTTGTAACATTATTCAGGCCACTAAAATTTTTTGCTTTTCCCCTAGTGGTCATTCATAAAAAAAAAAAAAAAAAAAAAAAAATTAAATTTTGGAATTTTCACACATAGGAACCACCCATATGTCCCATTCAGTCACAGTTATTTCCACCCACATTCTTAATTTGTATATAAACAGGAGTAGTATCATAAAGGTTGGAGAGTTAAGCCATTTGAAAAACAAAAACAAAATGCAGATCCTACGTTTGTTTTCTTTTACATTATTTTTCTATGTTTCGGTTTTCTGCATGACCAAAACCATTAACGATACTGAAGAATTCAAAAGGCTTTTCTCTGCAGTCTTTCTGAATAGCAATACTGAGGTAAGCATATTATTATTTATATTTTTTTATATATTTTATATTTGGTTTCCTACATGCCTATTGAAAGATGGTTACATTTAAAACTACCACTATGTTGATAGAATGTTTAAGAATATAAAATGAAATGATGTCAGCATAAGATGTTGGTATAAATGTTACAAAAATATATTTAAGCATTATGGACTTTCTGTACAAGTGAAAATTTACAAATAGAATTTATACAAATAGAATTTGAAGAAGAGATGTCAGAAGTCCCAAAAGCTTATGTAACGTTCCATGTTTTCTGTGTTGGTCCAATAAAAGGTACCAAATTCAACTAAAGACTCCGCGTAAGCATATTAACTACGTAAATATATTTCTTTTTTCTAGAATCGTACACAGTTCTTTAGTGCTTTAAAAAATCTGAACAATGTGGTAAGTTATTTTTCAAGTTATTTTTTATTTTTTTTATTATTAAATAGTAATAGAAGAACTGTCTGTTTTATGGTTAGTTCAGTAGTTTACCATATTAGCTAATCATTAAGCATATATGTTATGACATTGCAAAATCAATGCTTTGTCAGATGTAGAAACAGGAAATGTCCTGAAATATCACAAGCCTATAGTGATTCAACAGCTTTATTCCGAAGGCACTGTGTACCCGATTATACATGTCTAAGGAACCGTGAAACAGTTTTTATCATTTGAGAAAATGCAAGGATTTTAACTTGTGTGTTACTTTGCAGTGCCAGTGTGCATATGACCAACTTAACAGGACATATAGTGAGCTGACAAACACCACCACTGAAGTTATAATGATGAAGAACACACTTAGGGCACTAATGGCCAATTTGCCAGTGAAGAGGGTAAGTTTTAATGTTGTCTTTATTTTACATTTAAAAAAGCCATAGATATTAGCTTAAGTTTTTAAAATAGTTTTTTTTAAATTGCATGGAAGGGTAATAATTTTGCCCTCATCCGTTTTCTGAGCCTCTCTGGTAAAGCTCTTAATTGCTGATCATTTCATGGCACTAAAAGCTAGGAAGCAGGTATTATTTGTGCATAATATAGCTATATATATATATATATATATATATATATATATATATATATATATTATATATATATATATATATAATCTCACAAGTTGCATCCCTTCAATCAGAAATATTTCTGTGGACACCAAATGTAACAAATTTAGTTTTTATCTATTTAGTACAATATATACAGGGAAATAATCAATTAATGGCCATTATTAATATTACATAGAATATTTATTTGCAAAATCTTACATCATTATGTACAATCTTTTTTGTAATCCACATCATTATATCTGCAAAGGATTTACTTCTTTTTGTTTTACTTTATTCAATTTCAAGTGGCATTTCCTTTATTCTTTACAATAAGCACATTTTCCAAAGTTTTCATTAACAAACATAACAAATGCAAGCTAATCATAGTTTTTTTTTATGACAGTAGACTCAAAAATACTCTAAAACAATATTTAGAATTTGAAGGTTTTCTGTGCACAGAAAACCATCATCGTAGATGGATAATCAATGACATGCTCAATACGATAGTCAGAAATGTAAATCTTACCATATATATTTCAATACAAAATAGATAAATACAATTCACAGATGACAAATCTGGCCAAAGTTAGCTTTTTAATATCAATATGGGTTAGTATTTAGTTACTTGTGACAGATCAAGTGTTTTTATATACAAGAAGTTGCAAAAGTGGTATATTGTAAAAATAAGGAACACATAGTAAATGCAAATAATACAAATAATGCAAAATATAAAATTTAATATGTAAGACATAAGATCACTGGACATAGTGATTTATGTCTTATTCTTTGAAAATGTTTGGGTTCGTAACTTGTAGTCCATAATGAAGTTGTTTCTAATCAATAGAAATCAAAGTGCTGTATTTTTACAAACATACTTTGCTTCTCCTTAATTTGCCTACTTTTTGGGAACTAACACTTTAGTGAAGTCATCTGTGAAAAAATTCCCTAGTGAAATGTAAGACAGTTAGTCAGCATCTGATGACAAGTGAGGCAACCTACCACTAGGGAATAAGGGAATTTCTTTCCGGGTCATCAAATGTGGAGGTTCTTTTAACAACAAGTATTACTTAGGGACAAGGTACATGGGATAAGGTATACAAAATAGCAGATCTGTGTCACTTATGTAAAAGTACCAATGTTTTTATTAAAACATTTATTTCCCAATGAATCAGAAAGTGATATCACATTTTAACTTTTAAGATATACATATTTAGGGCAGCAAATAAAGTTTCAAAAATTGCAGACATTCTTGGGTTATGTGTTCCATCATTTGACACTTAACACCAACTTTTCAACATTTCCTCTACGTATTCACCCATCCACAGTGGCATTGTATTTGTTCTTTCTTCCCTCACCTAAGGTAGTTTGTCTTTTGACACAATTTCAATCATCTCACATAGTGAGCTTGACTAGGATTCATTGCATATTCTTTGAAATAATCTGTAACTCACAGTCTAAGGTCAAAATTGTCCCCTGGCACTTAGAATTCTGACAAGATCAACGTATAAGGCTTGACAGAAACGTGGATCCACAAAGAGAACTTAACTTATTCTGCTCTCGTACTAGATAACTGATTCTACTTTCGTTACCTTCTAAAACGGGAATTCTGAATGTTTTTTGCATGAAATTGCTGATTGTAATATCTAATGTCCTGTTTTCTACAGGGAACAAAGAACGACTGCACATATAATAGCAAGGGAGCGCGGGACACTTCTTTATTCTTCAACAAATTCTACCATAGATTGATTTCCAGAAATTGTGGAAAAAAAATCTGATTATGAGAGGACAAATTATGATGACAAAACACTGTAACTACATGAAAGGATAACATATTTATTATACAAAACAAATATATTTATTTTTGTGAAAACAATTATTTATTTGTACTTAAAGTTGCTTATAAAAATCAGAATTAGTACTGTTGTATACCAGAGATAGTCAACATTTATCTTATGGTATAAGATAGAATCCAAAAAGGAAAAATGTGTGGATTGCTTTATTACATTTAGGAAACTACCTGTTGACTACTGGTGATCTCCGCTTAGATTATACGTAAGCCTGAGGTAGAAGGAAATAATCAGTGGCTATTCAGTCTGTTTTAAAAAATGTATTCATACCTGCATCTCTATTTTATGTAATGAACTAACATATAAATATGGAAGACACAGATCCCTACCAGTTCATTTGCAACATGCAAAAAAAAATACTCACAGATTTGAAGTATTTCTGAAAATGTGTTAAAAAGCCTTTTTTTTTATTTCAGCCACATTACCTTATTAAAAAGTTAATCAGTTGTTATCACCTAAAAATCAGAATAGTTAAATTAGTCTATAGAGATATTTTTTTTTTACTGTGTAAATGTATTATCTTCTACCATTTTCCACAGACTGGTCTTGGTTTTTGTTTTATAAATGCTGAAATATTTATTTATTTATCTCTCATGCTAATGGTAACATAATCTTATTTTGTAATTGTAGGTTAGACATGATGTTTATTTATATTTTCTAAAGAGATATTAATACATTTCAAACTATGTTTGATACATGTTATACCTTTTATGAGGTTCTAAACTCTTGATGTATTTATTTATTTATATATGTGTTTGTTAAAATCCTTTTATATTTCTTTTTTAAAGTGTTTATGTCATCAAACTAGGTATATGAAATAAATAAATTATATTTTCCGCAATGACTTTGTTTTTGTTTTTCCAGCTGAATGAAGTTTGTGTATATCTAATGTTTCTTTCACTTTAACTGTGGTTTTTTCAGACTTTACATAAGGTAATAAAGTCTCAGCTAGAAGTTATTTTAGAAGGGGATTTGGTGAAATTGGAGGACTGGGCAACCTAGTAGCAGATGAGATTTAATATTGCAAATGCAAAACTATCTGGACATAGTTACATAGTAAGTAAGGTTGAAAAAAGAGCTAAATTCAACTCTTCTTCCTAACCTTCCTACTCTCAATCCAAAAGATGGCAAAATCACCTAATTAAGATACTTTTAATCCTGCCATCAGGGGAAAAAGTTTCTTCTTGACTCCAAAAGGCAATCCGTTTTCTCCTTGGATGAAGAAGCTCTAAAATATTAATTTTATTCTTTTTATAGCCCTGTATGTCATACCTTTCTAAAAAAGAATACCCAGGCTCCTTTTGAAGACCTCCAATGTATTTGATAACACCCCCCCCCTTGGCAGTGAATTCCATACCTTTATTTGCTTACTGTAAAGAATACCATCCTTTATATATGAAATCTCCGCTCTTCCAGTCTCAGGGGGACCTCTTGTTCTTTGTACATTTCTGTTAAATATATATATATATAATGTTATCATATCCCCTCTAAGACGCCACTTTTCTAGTATATATAATTTTAACTTTTTTAGTCTGTCTTCATAACTAATATCTTCCAATACTCTTACTCCCCTTATTTATTTTGTAGACCTCATTTGCACTTTTTTCTAGTTCCATAATGTCCTTTTTAAGGACCGGTGCCCAGAATTGTACCGCATATTCAAGGTGAGGTTTTACCATTGACCTGTAAAGAGGAAAGATGATATCCTCCTCCTGTGAATCAAATACGCAATTTTATGCATGCCAAAACCTTATTTGACATTGATTGTATACCTTTAGCAACCCTTCAAATAATTGCCTGGTTTAGATTTTGATTCCCTTTTTAAATATCTGCCTTGCGCCAATCGAATGGCACTATGCCTGAACTGAAAGACTCCCTAAAGATCAGTAATAATGGTTAGGCCAGAATTTGGCTTAGCTCCTTAAGTACCCTTGGGTGTATACCATCTGGCCCAGGGGCCTTGTCTACCTTAGCAGCATTTAATTGCTTGAGTACTTTTTTTTGTGACAGCCAATCCCATGTTTTCTGTAATGGTTCTTTAAAATTAGCCAGAAGGGGTTCTGTCATTGGTTCTTCTTTGGTATAACCAGAATGAAAAACAGTATTTAAGATATCATAACTCAGCAGGAACTTCCACAGAAACGACATCACTTACGATGATGTCCTCTCCCGATCCTCCATTCAGGGGATATGACGTCACTGCAAGTACGATCATATTCACGTGTCTACTCCTCATACATAACCACACACACTGATTCCATTAAGATACCCATAATTAATTCTCATCTATCACTTCCTATCAAAAGTACTACCCTCAAAATGACTTCATCAACAGACATTCCAAAGATAATGTGATAAAAGGACCCTCTTTGATATACACATCAATTATATTTTAAAATAAGCTAACCTAATATTTTTAATAGAAATCTGTGCCAAATACACTGCAGAAAAGGATGATTTGGCATAAAGAACATTTATATGATTTATTGATGTATTCTGTTTCTACAACCTAAATCAAAAAAATACTGGGGACTACCTGCAAACTGTGTTGAGTGCCTTGTTCTCTGAAGTGGCTGTGTATCATCACACATATGTGAAACTGACTATCACTCATATGTGGTTGTATTATGTAGCAATTAATCACAAGGTGCCACTAGATGGCTCGTTTAACTCTAGACATATATAGAAGACGTCTAATAAAAGGTTGCCATAAAGCTGGTGCAGCCCTGCATGATGCATTTTCTTAATCTAAAGAACTCATCCATTCAGTTTACACAAGTTACCATTTGTGTACTTGTGCACACCTGGCAATGAAATATGCAGAATTCAGTAATAATAGAACTAGTTTCAACAGGGGCTGGTCCAAAGTTCTTTAAATAGGTCGACTTGGACAAGCCCACTCGTGGAGGCGGCATTGCAGGAGGGCCACGTAACATTGAGTTATAATAACACAATAAAAGAGGGGCTACATGCACAGTGTATGTGAGCATCTTGAAATTAGGCTTTGGGAAGTAAGAGAGGGTAGGGGATTAGGGGGTATGTATTATGTGTGTTATCATGAGTGTGTATGTATTACTGTGTGTTAGAGGGAGTATTTGTTAGCATGAGTATGTATATTGCAAATTGATGTACAAATCTGATTGTGATATTAGTCTCGTTCAGTCAAGAGTTGTGCTTTAGATCTATCTCCCACAATTCTGGTGAGACAACAGTGTTTACTAGAGCCAAGGAAGATGTCAGGGGAATGGCTTGCATTCCTCTAAGTGTCTTGCTTTTTGTAAATGACTTATTTGTGCACCACAGTAGTTGGTGTAAAAAAACATAAATTGTGTAAGGACTCACATTCCCATTATACATGATGTGTAAGCTTGGAGACCTCACCCAATGAACATCATGCCATTTGTAACCATGCTTGGAACAGCAGTGCCAGCATCCATGTCACTATGGCAAGTGTGGTCAAGTGGCCTTTTTGATTGGCACTCTGGGAAAGCATATTGCAACACTTATTGACTGTTATTATGTTAAGAGGAGTTTCTTTCTCACTGAGCAAAGTTTAGATGGGGCACGTAACAATGAGGGAGGAGACCATCCCAACAAATTTGCTTGTTTAATCCCTTAAGAACCAGGCTGTTTTTTATTTGTTGTACCCTTCGTGACCAAGGTTGTTTAGCTGTAATTTTAAGTGAACCCACACAGGTTATATATCGTTTTTTTTCAGGATAAGAAGAGCTGTCTTTACATACCATTTAAGTTCCTATAAAAAAATAAAGTATGATGAAAAAAATGAAAAAAGCAATTTTTCTCACTTTTATTTCAAAAATCTTTTACTCATCTAAAATAAGCTAATTAAAACTTTTTGCTATTTTTGCTAATTTTGCTATTTCAAAACCATTTTTTCTGAATCTGGTCATTCTGCCCCAATCACACTCTAATCACATTGTGATTAGGAAGCTGAGCTACATTCACTTGCATGATTAAATGCAGTACCTGTATTCAACCTGCAGGGGTAGGAGATTAGGCAGGATTAGTCTTGGTGTAAGAAAGAGGGTTTGGGGTTTTTAGGTCACTGGGATGATTTTACTG
>VKOC01030857.1:0-10248 GCA_009364415.1 Spea multiplicata
AGCAGGTTTTTCCTTACCTTTTATAGATGAGTAAAAGATTTTTCAACTAAAAGTTAGAAAAAGTCATTTTTTCAAAATTTTTCACTATATTGTATGCTTTTTTAAATAGTAAATAATATGATACAACCAAACAAATCTAAAGAAAGCCCTTCTTGTCCCGAAAAAAACAATATACAACTTGTGTGGGTTCAGTAAACAGGAAATAAGAAAATTACAGCTAAACACGAGCAGCGCATACATTTTAAAACGGCCATTGTCAAGAAGGGGTTAAATACTGGCATTTAAACTACCCTGGGGTGTCTAGTTTTCAAAAATGCATCTTTTGAATGTCTGGCTGCAATACAATTTGACCGAAGCCTATCAGTCTTGAAGAAGAAAGGGGGACCACCAGTCTTGTTTTCATTTATCAGGGTCATGCTACACAAGAAATACATCCAGCTATGAAATGCTTCACCAACCTTTTGTATCCGCCAGAGACATTTTCCAGGTTGGTTAGCTCTTTATTCTCCTTAATTCTTTCCAATGGTTGTTTATATGTAGATTGTTTTTTTCTTTCTAAAGAAAATAAATGTTCAATGTAATATAGAAAGCCAAAGAACATTATGTGTTATTTACAAAGTGTAATTTGTTTATATCTAGACATATTATGGAGAGGCATCTATGAATAATCACTTGTAGTCACTGGTAAATTAGGACCAAAAGTGTATAGACCCCCTCCTAATTATTAAGTTTAGCTGTTTCTGCCACACCTATTGCTAACAGGTGCATAAAACCAAGCAAATATGCCATCTCCAAAGACAAACATTGGCAGCAGAATGGGTAAAACTGAAGAGTTCGGTGACTTTAAATGTGGCACTGTCATCTGATGCCACCTTTCCCTTGTCAGTTCATGAAATTTCTTCCCTGCTAGAATTTAACTTCTACCCAGTCCCACTGAAAATGGTATTTTTTTAATTCAAAGTGTGTAGGAGTAACAATTCAGTCACAAAGCATTAGACAACACAGTGAGGGCTTGCTGAGTGATGCGTCACTCACTACAGAGAAATGGAGTGGTGTAAAGCTGTAGAAAAGTGTTTGGAGAGTGATAAATCATACCTCACTAAATGGAAGACTGAGTTTGGCGGATGCCAGGAGAATGCTACTTATTACAATACCTACTGTAAAGTTTGAAGGAAGAGACAATGCAAAAGGGTTGGTAGTGTGATAAAGGTGTGTTGGCCTTAGGGTTAATATGAACCTTGAAGAAGCTACTATAGCGAAACGCGTTGTGCCGTGACATCATTACGTTATTTACGCTCCGTTACGAAGGAGGAGAAGTGAGTGAGCCAAACGAGGAAGTGTGGACAATACACTATATCATGGTGAAAGATCTCACCCCCAGGACGTGGATGTTATTTATTTTTTTTATATTAAACCACTGCTATGCTCATTATGCTGCTGTCTGTCTTCATATACAGTATTGGCTCGATTATAGGCCGCACCCTAAAAAAATTTAGATTCTTAGAAAAAAAAAAACAATTTAGTGGAATAGATATGCTGCCACTCTGCCCCCCCCAAAAAAATATGCTGCCACTCTGCCCACCCTAGACTTACCAATGCAGACTCCCGGGTGTCTAGCGAGGCCGCCAGGGGACATGTGCGCGATACGTGTAGACAACTTCCGGTGGGAAGGGAGATTGTTAAAGTGCATCGTGCAGACGTTCACCGGCTGCAGCGATGAGAGCATAAACAATCTCCTTTACAGGCACTCTCCCCGTGGAAAGTCCCGGCAAGGGATATTGTTAACCCCTTAAGGACAATAGGGGTTCTTACTCATAGTATATTGTGGGACAATGGCTCTTAACATTTTTCAGTGTTGCTGTTTAGCTGTGATTTTCTTCTCATTTCGTGCTCCCACATATATTATATATTGTTTTTTTTCAGGAAACAAGGCTTTTTTAGATACCATTAATTTTATCATATCACCTAATTTACTATTAAAAAAATCATAAAATATGGGTAATTTTTGTTACAAAAAATACTTTTTCTCACTTTTAAAACAAACTTTTACTCATCTGCAAAAACTAATGAAAAAACCTGCTAAAAACATTCTACTATTTGTACTGAGTTTAGAAATACCCAATGTTTTTATTTTTTTTGCGGCCTATATTCGGGCAAATACGATATGTCTGAAAACCCCCTTCAATTGAGAATACCGAGAAGTGTTTGCTTCTCTGAACAACGTTCCTCTAAGCAGGGATTATGTAAAGAAATTTGCAGGAATCTTTTTAGAAGTGGGAAGTATATTTTATATTCTCCACATAGATGCGCGCCACATTTGTTATATTGTATTTTATTTTAATATGTTTTTCGGCTGTTCTCTGTATAAAGTTGTGATGTCCTCTCTAGATCTAGTGCTGCGTTATGCGCTACGGTCGCTGTGACCATCATGCTGCTATCACAGCTGTGATGTCAGACACACAGAAAAAGGTCTTTGAGAGGTCACATGATGTGGGGATGTTAATTAAGTAGGGTGTGTAATGTAAGCGACTGTTGAAAGGGAGCCAGTGGAGAAGAAATTGGAGATTTCATGAAGGTTACCTTGTTAACTCTATAAACATTTGGCAGGACAGTTTCCAGGCAACTGTCCTAGAATACTTTTCAATAATCCTTTCAAACATATTTTACGCTTTTAAGAGGCAGGGTGCATTCAGGAGAATAATAAAATGACAGATATGTAGAGAGAAGTAAAAGAAACCTGATGCGGGATATCTTATGGGACACCCCTAAGTGGAACAGCACCTTTAAAAACATTAACACAAATACACTTAGGTAGCGAATCAGATAATATCAGGTCAGTCATTCATAACGGCGTAAAGTATAAACTTCTCTCAAATGGTGTAAAAGGTCCCTAAAGGTTTCAAGGACTATTATAGGCACCTCCAAATCGAAGGAATAAAGTTCTAGTTAACACACTCAAAAACATAAAGCCACCAATGCTGCCAAGTGCAAATCTAATGAATTACCAAAGGCCACAAAAATGCTTTAATGTTCACTTCTGATCCCAAATTTGAACTTCTACAATAACTACTGAGAACATCAAGCTAGAGGACTGCATTGGGATGTGGGTCCCATCAAAAAAACTTGCGGGTGCGTGCAGTTTTTCGAGTGTTGCGGGCGGTCAGACAGCGTACCTGCAGGTCCCAGTAATCCTGCACACTCCCGCAAGGCTGCCTTTGCATTGCTCGCACACAGCATCTCTTCTCCCAGGAAACCAGCGGAGTTACGTGAATTTACGTCATATCACGTGACTGTTCCGTTCCTGCTTTCCCTGGGCGGTACTAGAGAAGAGACGCTGTGTGTGTGCAACGCGAAGGCAGCCTTTCGGGAGTGCGCAGGAAATCTACAGTTCAGGTAAGGGGGTGGGGGAGTTTGTATGAACGAGTATGCGTGATTGAGGGAATGAATCGGTATCTGTGAATGCTGTGACAGAATGTTTGCGGGAGGTGGCGGGATTGGACACATATGTTGCGGAAGCGGAACACACGTTGCGGGAGCTGATGCTAATGGTCAGAAATTCAGCAGTAGCGGGATTAAGAAAACAATCATTTGCAAATTAACCCCTTGATGTAAAAACATACAGTTTACGAAACTGATGTGCCAGGACCGTCATGACTTCAAACGGGGAAGAAAGCAATCTACGGTGTTGCTGTAATACCTCGATGTCGAGGCATTCTGCAACACAGAGATCGGCATCAGGGGCCGCATTACACCATATGGCGGCGGATGCTCATTTTAAAAGAGTTTAGGAGGTGGTCAATGATCGCCTCCTAAACTTCAATGCTGTCGCTGAAATGCCTCGATAGTGAGGCATTCAGTGACACCCACCCCAGGACACGTTGTGACCGCTCCGGAGATTTACTTGCAAGATGGCAGCACGTCCTTTCAAAAAAGAGACCCTTCTGAGAACTCTGGCTCCCCTTGCAGGTTGAATAGAGGTACTGCATTCAACCATGCAAGTCAATGGAACCCAGCTTTCTAATCACGATGTGATTAGTAAAATGAATGTAAATTTTTTTTAAAAAATAGTTAAAAAAAAAAATGGTAAAAATGGTCATCTTCCAGTTCCAAAAATGTTTTAAAAAAAGGCCAAAAAAATAAAATATATACCGTACTGGCTCGATTATAGGCCGCACCCAATTATAGGCCACACCTTTAAAGTATACACATGAGTGGATTAGTAAAGCAGTATTTTACCTAATGATCAGGAAATACATGTATTTTAACATTATTGGTATCTATTATGCACCATAGTCAGCATATATTATATACAAACAGAAATTTGAAAAAACAAAAGCCATTTTAAGGTCCCTCCCTCTTAATTCATGATGCACCTATAGATGTGCCTCTCTGCCCCCCCCCCCCCAATACTCTAGCAGCAGGGCTAAATGAAAGAAAAAAAACCCACCTGCCCGGCACCTGGAACTGCATGTCCCGGCGTCGGGCTGTGGGGGGCGGGGGGAGCAGCCTATATTCGGGCAAATATGGTCCTAAAATTAGCGCTTTACTTTTTCACATAGAAAGAGCGCTTTATTTTCTCACATGAAAAGAGTTAAAATACTGGCATGTTAAATGCGCACGGGGTGTCTACTTTTTAAAATATGAATGATTTGATGGGGTAAATTGAATTGGCCAGGTTCAACAATGTCCCAATTAAAACACGGGGAAGGATGACCACATGTCTAATTTCCATTTTGAAAAAAGCACACATCCCAAATGTGGCATTTTAGCCCCCAAACAACCCAACAAACCAATGCATGTGGGCTATCACTGTACTCAGGAGATATTGTTGAGCACATATCGGGGTGTTGTGTGACAGTGACATATCAGGACCTGTAATTTCATACCTGAATTACGTGTGGGGGAAAAAATACACACAAAAAAATACTACTGTAAACTTTGACAAAGGCTGATGGTAAAATGTGTGCATGCAAAGATATCAGCATTTGAAATACCCTGGGGTGTCTAGTTTTCAAATATATATGGTTTCGTAGGGCACACTGAATTGGCCAGGCTCAAAGATGTACCAAATAGGGCATGGGCAGTGGATTACCAAATGTCAAAGTTCAACATCGAAAAATGCACATGCCGCAAATGCGGCCCTTTGTCTCAAAACAGCCAGGCAAACCCATGCCTGGCAGTGGTATCTCTGTACTCGGGAGATGCTGCTGAACACATATTGGGGACCTGATAATTCATACATGAAATAAAATGTGTGTAAAAAATATAAATTAAAAAAAAAACCTTAAAAAAAAAAAGACCTTACACAAAGGTTTGACAAGAGAACTTGGTTTGGGTTAGAATTAGTGGCAGTTGGTCCCGTATTTTACACTTTTTTTATAGTAAATGTCATTATTTTGATTGTATCATTTCATCTAAAGAAAGCCCTTCCTGAAAAAAAAATATAACTTTTATGAGTTCAGTAAACAGGAAAGAAGAAAATTACAGATAAACATGTACGAGCACCACAGAAATGTTAAAACAGCCATTGTCATGAAGGGGTTAAAAGACAATGTCAATTTTCCTTAAACTTCAGAAATTTAGGAGGTAGGATTCAATCTCAGAAACTAATCTTAGCAGAAAAACAAGCACCATGCTAGAGATCCATGACTTCAAAACAGCCAATCAGAAGGATGGTTATTAATCTGTTGAAGTTAATTTTTGAACTGAATCATATTTCATTTTAGAGCTAACACATAATTAACATTTATAGAATACAAAATTCTCAATTCTCAATAATTCATAGTGTTCACCTCAATAAACTATGTGCTTTCAAAGCAAATTAGCGAGTGAACAGTGCTGGGATTCTGGTCAAAGGTGACATCAAAACACAAAATGCAGGCAACCCTGCAAACAACCACATTCATAACAGAACAATGAATTGGCTTTCATCAAGGCAAGTCGACGAGATGAAAGCGACAAGCCACCTTATACAGTACACATATTTAGGCATTATTTTATATAGTGCCAACATTTTAGTCAGTGCTTCCTACAATACATATACTCAAAAAGAATTAAAACCGATACATTAGGTAATCAGGGTAATGCTTGCAAGCTTTAACGCTAGTGTGTAATCAAATGAAACGTGCAAGTAAACTTTTAACTTTGTTCCTCCTGCTTGACTTAGGTACTATGAACTACTAATAAAGATGTTCATACTGCTACAAAGGAGCCTACATCTTCATCAAATAATGGGCACTGGATTGAGTTCGCTCTTGTTTTGTGTTTTTAGTGGTAACACTATAGTTACTAAGCCCCTCCTTTCCCAACACTGGATTTCTAGTCTGGATTTTCTACAAAGGAAGAGACGGGTGGAGGTCCTAGACACTTACATTTAGCCAGCACTGGTAAACATTTGCTTTTGGTGCTAAACCGTACACCAGTCTTACACACTCTCTTATTAACCAACTTATTAAACTTACATATAGAATCTGCTATTTGATAGGTAAATAAGTAGCCCTTTTCACCAAAGCACTGCCCTGTTCACTTAAAGAATACCGCTACAGAGTCCTTCATGAAATAAAAATTTTGTCTCTCTGAAAGGTGACCAAAAATGGGACTTCCTTACAAATGCACAACTAGAATAACATTTCCAGCCCACTGCACAAAGATGAGATAAAGATGAGTGGGCTACATACTCATGTTCCTAAACACCGCTCTATGCAACAGATGGCTGTGCATACATAGTGTGTATTAGTATTCTCTGATTTAAGAGAAAGCAGGCTGGTTTAATATGCAAATGCAGACATCTCCCCACTAGCCATATCGCAAAAAAAAACCAAAAAACAACCCAGGGGCCCAATGCTGGCCAGGTAATTGTTTTTATATATCAATTTGCTAGACATTCCCCTAATACAATGTTTACCATATATTCCTGTAGTGGAGAGTAAGACAGGTCCACTTTAAGACATTTATAGCTTGTTTTAACAGATTGTTGAAATGTTATGCAACATCTCAAATTTACTATATTCTCTACCTCCTAGTTAATTTTCTTTATAGTGGACTAAAGTGGACTACCATTAAAATTAAGTATTACAACCCTAAATTTGTGATCTGTTAATAGTTAATGTGGCATTTAAAAGATTTATTTTAGTTACACATTGTTTTTTTATAAACACTCTCCACTGTTTATATACACATTGTTTGTAACTTTTAGGACTCCAAAGCACTGCGCTATCCCTTATGATATAGATGACTCCTGTAGAATTACTATGTAACAATACTATGTGTTAGGGCCTTATTTGAAAAGGTAGTGTTAGTTAACGGGAAGGGTGGGGAATTATGTATGTGTTAGATTTTGCATATTGAGGTCTGACCCTGCAATGGAGGATACTGTGCCAAGCTCCAGGAAAACTACTTTCAAGACACTAGACACTGCACTCATCAACCTCCTTCACGTCGAATGTTAGACCCAAAACAAAAAAATAATTACTTTTCAGTCCCTGCCCCGCCATCCTCTTGCTAACGCAGGTCAAAGGGAGAGCCCGGGGATCCGGAGAAGAGCAGCCAGCCCGCCCCAGCTTCGCGTAAAAACCGCGCGTCTTCACCATGCCTGCCTCTCTCTTTCCACCAGCTTTCCAGCGGTACTGTACTAAATCTATCACGAAGTGCGCTCCTTATATAGGCAGGAAGTGCAGGCGCCAGAGGAGCGTGACAGTTAAAGGGCGCACGCTTAACAACCGTGTACTTGGCGGTTAAAGAACTATATTTGTATTTCTAGCGTTGCTATGTGGTTCGTATTAAACAATTAGTAGGTGAAAATGTGCTGCCATGTACTTAATGCTGCCTGTCTCAATACAGCTCCATGGTATGAAGTAGTATGATAATTATGTTAGTAAATGCACAGCACATGATCATCACTGCCCCATATTAAATGAGATGCTACTTCATACCATGGAGCTAATATGTGCAACCCTATAGAACAATGATCACTGGAGAGGGGGTTTATTATATGTGTGTAACACTAAGCGCCACTAGGATTATTAAACAAAATTATACCTTTTCATGTAGAAAAGTAATACTCGTCAACTGTCCTTATTTTGCTGGGACAGTCCTGTTTTTTTTCAGCTCATGCAACAGCCACTTGCTGCTCATTTCAGTGGCGGCAGCCCTCCTGCAAACTCTACTGAGTCTGCGGCTCAGTGAAGAAATGCACATTTTCTTTCTCCTGACCACAAGGGGGTGAATGTTCCGTGAGGCCTCGGTCAACTGAGCTAGTACAGAGTAGAACAGGATAGAAGAAGAGGCAAGAGAAGAAGTAGGGTGGCAGCAGAGGTTGTCTTTGTGCTGCCCCACTAGACAACAGGATGTCTGAAGCACAGAGGACAAGTCTGGGGATGCATTGGTAAGTTGGGGAGGCAGAGTGGCATATAGGTGGTATAAGGTATACCTGGGGGGCGGAGTGGCAAGCCATGGGGCAGATGTGTAGAACTTGGGGCAGGTTAGCAAATAAAAGTAAATAAAAACAAAACATACATTTTTCTTAATCATAGTTTTTATAAAATATGAAAAAATAGTTCACATGTGAATTAATATTTACTAGTAAAACATTTTTCCTATAGGATAGTCTTACATTTAGACTTTTTCTTTTTTTCCTAAATTAATATTCAAATATTATCTTATCGAGCAAATGCAGTACTTACTTGAAAAATGACCACACCCACTACCCCAAAGCTACACCCACTGTGCCCAACCCACATTTTTAGTATTTAACACTAATTTTAGTGCAGATTATAGTATCTGCCATTGCACCTGCATGACTGCCAACACACTCAACACTTTTGTTTTAAGGGAGTAGCTGGCAGGTGTAAATTCTAGATTTCTATGTTTTATGGGATTGAAACCTACAGGTACCTGTCCGTTCTGTTTACAAACATTTATATATATATATATATATATATATAATATATATATATATATATACACCACACTCACTGGCCACTTTATTAGGTACACTTGTTTAATTGCTTGTTAACACAAATAGCTAATGAGCCAATCACATGGCAGCAACTCAAAGCACTTAGGCATGTAGATGTGGTCAAGATAACTTGCTGAAGTATAAACTGAGCATCAGAATGGGTAAGAAAGGTGATTTAAGTGACTTTGAACATGGCATGGTTGTTGGTGCCAGCAGGCACAGTGTTTCAGAAACTGCTGTTCTACTGGGATTTTCATGCACAACCATCTCTAGGGTTTATAGAAAATGGCCCGAGAAAGAGAAAATATCTTGTGAGTAGCAGTTGTGTTGATGAAAATTCCTTGTTGATTATCAGAGGTCTTAAGAGAATAGGCAGACTGGTTGTAGATGACAGAAAGAAGGCAACAGTAACTCAAATAACCATGCATTACAACCAAGGTATGCAGAATACCATCTCTCTCATCTTAAAGCAGATGGGCTACAGCAGCACGATACCACAACGGGTGGCTACAACAGGCTACAATTCGCACAGGCTCACCGAAATTTCACAATGGAAGACTGGAAAAACGTTGTCTGGCAGGTTCAGACTTTGAGGTAAACAACTTTGGGCCCTTTAGTACCAATTGAGCGTTTAAGTACTGTTGCTGACCATGTCCATCCTTTTACAACCACAGTGTACCCATCTTCTGATGGCTACTTCCAGCAGGATAATGCACCATGTTACAAAGCTCACATCATCTCCAAATGGTTTCTTGAACATGACAACGAGTTCACTGTACTCCAATGGCCTCCAGTCACCAGATTTCAATCCAATAGAACACCTTTGGGATGTGGTGGAGCGGAAGATTCGCATCATGGATGTGAAGCAGACAAATCTGCAGCAACAGCTTGATGCCATCATGTCCATGTGAACCAAAATCTCTGAGGAATGTTTCCAGCAGATTGTAGAAAGTATGCCACAAAGAACAAAGGTGTCACGTACCTATACCCCGTAACTTAGAACGCCGCAACTTCACCCAGAGTGATACCAAATGGGAAGGCCCAAATGGAACACCAAAGGCCGAAGAGGTATTGAGCAGCCAGAAGGCAGGGTATAGGCATATAAATAAAGGCAGTCTCTGAGGAGTAGACGGCTGTAGCGTAGACAGTGGAAGGAAGCACCGGAACTGCAAAACGGAGTGTAGAAATCAAGCCAGGATTCGGTACACGGAGGAGTTAATCAGACAAGCCAGGGTTCGGTACACGGAGGAGTTAATCAGACAAGCCAGGATTCAGTACACGGAGAAGTAATC
>VKOC01030866.1:0-20343 GCA_009364415.1 Spea multiplicata
CTCTGCTCCATGGTAGGGCCGGCCCCGTTGAGAGAGAATCAATTTTACTTATTGGATTTATTTATCACCGGTGGTATGGTGTTTTTGTATTTGTTTGGGTTTAAACTTTTTACTAAATTACTGTAACAACCTGAATTAATATGCCCTAGACTTTTAAGCCTCTGCTATATTTAGGATAAATTGACTGAGTAAAAATCAAAAGCAACATCTGGTTTGCCGAAAGGACTATTAAAAAGACACACGTCTTTTTTTGGATTCATGGTTTGTTTGTAATAGATTAATTCACTGGAGAGTTTACCTTTTTTGCCTTCTTTGGTCTAAAATTAATTACCTAAGGTCTTCGTTTCAGTTTATGTGGGGCAAAGGAGACATTTAAACATTTCAAGCATGAAACATGTAGCGATGTTACTTTATAGTATTGATTAAAAGTAATAAAGAGTAGCAGGTGACATTTCAAGCAGGAGAAGACATTATGTGAGAAGCCATCTGTTCAAAAAGAGTCTTTGTGACACTTTCTAATTTGTCCCCAGTTTATGAAAGTTATAATCACTCACATGCTTCTAACATTTTTTCTACTTACAGTTAAGATTTTTGTTGAAAAGGCCACAGTAAACAAAAATCATGCTTTTGACTGTTTTTTCTCTTGTACATTATTGGTCCTTTTTTTCATCGAGTACCAAAAATAATATTTTTTTTTCACCCAAATACAAGCCTATCTGGCCATCTGTCTCGCCAGACACATGCCTGGTGGGCCACATGCTTTCCAATACTGTCACTGCAGCAGTAGATTGGGTCCTGCAGTATGCCAAGGCCACCTAGTCATCCCCAATGCAAGGAAGTTCCTTTCATACTAAGAATATTTCGTTTTGAAATTAACCAGGTGTCAAGTATAGTAACCATATTGGCCATGTTTCCTGGGCACATATGCATTTCTAATGTTGTGGACTAGAACGCGTAAAGGTTTCGGGTTGCCACATGGATGCCCAGAGTAGTAACGAACACCCCTGTGTAAAAACACTGTTGACCTGAACAGTCTGTTGGAGGAAAGAGTAGCCCAGACAGAAGCGGGAGCACAAGGGTAAATAATTGGATACGCACAGCGATCAAGCAATCTACAGGTCAAGGGTGGAGGCTTAGGTTCATAAACTTCAAACAGGCGAGGGTAGGGGCAGGGGGTAAGTATTGTGGATAATGCAAACAAGTATTAAGTGCGCTTAGCATACATCTATTGATAATAAGGACAATTATACAGAACCTGTATATATGTTCTGAACGTGGATAGCTTCTTGGCACAATATATCTTAGAGTGAGAGAGAAAAGAAACAGGGAACACAAAATAGTGTAATACAGCCAGAGTACAATCCACTTTATAAGCTAGGTATTGCACTCACATATTAAATAATCAATATATGCTATTCATAAATCTTTTTGTGGTTTGGTCTCCAACCCCCGAGACCTCTAAGTCTCACCTCCAGGATATCTTCCGCCGACTCCGAACCTCTCACGACAAAAAAGGACCGTACTCAAGGTCAAAATAAATAAATATTTATTTCCAATAAATACTAGAAAGTTTCAAATGTAAGCGCCTGGTCGAAGCTCAACAGAGCAAAACACGTAGCGCTTACATTCTGTACAAAAAACAATATGATTGACTATTGCGTATTTGTTTTTATTCTCATATTTTTAGTCAATACACGCCTCTAGATGTAATTTCCTTGTACTAATAATATCTCAGCAATATACAATTTGCACTGAATATTTAAAAAAAAAAAACATTTATTGAAGATCTCATAGGAAAAAGAAAATTATAATAAGAAGAAATGCTCTGTAAATGCAGTTGTGTAAGAACGCGATCAAAAGCAACTTTGTCGTGTGGAAACTGAAAGTATACTACAATTACTATAAAATGAGTTACACATATCAGCTATTTACACTATTTGAAAACGACAGTTTAGTCAATTTGTGTCATATTGTCTTGCAAAACTTGTATTTCCTATAAAAGTATGATTTATATTTTATCATTAAATTCAAAGTCAAAACTAAGAAATATAACATATTCCTCCAGCCATATGTATAAAGACACATTCTGGGTTATAGATCTAAACGTGGAACATTTAAACAAATGAAATGTTCCCATTGATACTTCCACATTCAGAACTTTGGCCACAAATATTCTTTTTAAATCTGGCCATACAGAAATTGTGGGAATTGTAATTGTTGGCAACTGGTTATAAGTGTGAAATGTTAGACAGCAAGCGAACACATGCAATAGCTATGTTGATTATCAGTCCACACTAGGACATTCAAGGCAAGTCACTCTGGAGGGCCACGGTCTATTTTCAAGTGAACAATGGTGGTCTTATTCTTAATTATTTTAAGTTATTTTTTTAAAGATTTTATTCTTTTAAAAGTGTACTTAACTATAGAAGAAAATCTATACAGTCAGCTAAAATGTTTTGGAGAAAGCTTTTACCCTGAAAAGATTTTTTTACAAAAAATCACCATATTTTATAATTTTTTTTACAGTAAATTAGATGATATGTTAAAAATAATGGTATTTAAAGAAAGCCCTGTTTGTTCTGAAGAAAACCCAATATGTAATGTGTGTGGGAGCACGAAATGAGAAAGAAGAAAACAGCAACACTGAAAAATGTTAAAAAAGCCATTGTCCCACAATATACTACGATTAAGAAACAGTATTGTCCTTAAGGGGTTAAAGCCAAGGGGTTAAGGGGTTACCAATCACAGCTAATTGCAGTCACAATTAGTGTCAGGGCTACTGCTGGCAGCCTGGAGACCCGGACAGACCAGCAGCAGTCATTTGGAGCCACTTTGGTGCATGTGATGGCTCAATAAGCCCGTCAGCATTGCCATTGGCAGTGATCACAGCCTAGGTCACACTGATCATGAGACAGACAGACAAACAGCTGGGGGAGTACAATAACATATTTTTATAATTTGGATTTTTTAACAGCTTGATAACTATACGGTGCCATGAAAGAGTATTTTCCTCCTCAATCATCAAACCAATTTTAATACACGACAAAGACAATATGAGTAAACAAAAAATGCAGCTTTTAGGAGATCATTTTATTTAAGGAATGTAAAGAGTTAATTAAAAACATATATCACTTGTGAAAAGGCCCCTATATCTAATAAGTGGCTGCGCCAACTTCGGTGGTAACAACTCCAACTAAACACTTCCGATAACTGGCAATGAGTCCTACACATCACTGTGGAGGAATTTTGGCCACAGAGGAGAGTTTTTGAGCATGAACTGCCTTCTTCAGGTCACGGCGCAGCATTTCAATTGGATGATTCAGAGGTGGAATTTTTGAGCTTTGGAGTTTCCAATCGTTGTCCTGCTGCATAACCCAACTGTGCTTGAGGTGACAAACAGATGGCCAGATGTCCTCCTTCAGGATTTCCTGGTAGTGAGCAGAATTCATGGTTTCATCAATTATGGTAAGATGCCCAATCAAAGCTTGTGAACATGTGGTCCTCTAAAGCCCCAGAGCCTTGGAAATCGCATTGTAACCCTTTCCAGACTCATAGATGTCTATGACTTTGTTTATCAGATGTTCTTCATTTCCTTAGATCGCGGCATTATGTGCTGCTTTTTGAGACCTTTTAGCCTTTACTACACTTTATGACATGTTCTATTTAATTGATAATTGGATTCAACATGGCTGACAGTAACCATGCCTGGGTGTGACTAGTAAAATTAAATTAAGATGGCAATTACTTTTCCACATAGGGCCAGGTAGGGTTGTGTCAGAGTCCGCATGTCAGGGCACGCTGCAGCGCTGCAGCGACTCACCGGAGTACATCTTAGCAAACCTGTGAAATGCTTTGGGGATTAAGAATGCAAAGTACTGCAGAAAAAAAGTGTTTACCACTTCTTGATTTCTAATGATTTTGCTTATTTTTCAGATCATTCAATTAATTTTAATATGAGACAACATGAGTAAAAACAAAATGATAGTTTCCTTTATTGAAGGTAAATAAGTAACCAAAATATACATTATCCATGTGAAAAAGGAATTGCCCCCATAAACCTAATAACTAGTTGTGCCACCCTTGGTGACAGCAACTGCAATCAAACACTTGTGATAACGGGCAATGAGTTTTTTTTACACTGCTGTGGAGGAATTTTGGCCCATTCTTCCTTGTAGAATTGATTTTATTTAGCCACATTGGATGGTTTTTGAGCACAAACTGCCGTTTTAAGGTCATGCCACAGTATCTCAATTTGATTCTTTTGAGTGTGTGTGTTAGGCCGCCAGCAGAAATGTTACCATGGGCATAGAACAAGCTTAAAATGTATTACCTGCAACTCCTGTTGACTGGTCCAAGACTAGTGGGTAAGGCAAGCATGCGCTGAGATGAAGAATAACCATACTCCTACCTGGGCCATGCATTCAGTACATGATCTGAGCTAGGTACCTATTACAGATCGGAGATACTCACTATTAACTCATGAGATGGCTTATTATAGCAGCTACTGTTGATTGTTAACCCATTGCCACAGGTGCATAAAACCAAGCACATTGTAATGCAGTCTGCATTAACAAATATTTATGTGTTGCCATGACAGGATGCGAAATTTGCAATAAGTCAGTTCATGAAATTTCATCCCTGTTAGATATTCCATGGTCAACTGTAAGTGGTATAAAAGTCGCGTAGCTGAAAAGTCCCAAAGTTCCACTGGCATTAATATCAGCACAAAAACTGCACGGCGGGAGCTTCATGGAATGGGTGTCCATGGCTGAGCAGCTGCGTGCAAGCCTCACATTACCAAGTACAATGCCAAGCCTTGGATCGAGTGGTGTAAAGCAAGCCGCCGCTGGACTATGGAGCAGTGGAAACGTGTTCTGTAGAGTGAGGATCCGCGCTTCTCTGCTTGGCAGTCTGATGGGTGAGTCTGAGTTTGGTGGATGCCAGGAGAACGTTACCTGCCTGACTGCTGTAAAGTTTTGTGGAAGAGGAATAATGGTATGTGGCTGTTTTGCAGGGGTTGGGCCCATTACTTCCAGTGAAAGGAAATTTTAATGCATCAGCATACCAAGACATTGTAGACAATGCTATACTTCCAACTTTCTGGGAACAGTTTGGGGATGACGGTGTCCCAGTGCACAACGCAAAACATAAAGACATGGTTGGATGAGTTTGGTGTGGAAGAACTTCAGTGACCCGCACAAAGCCCTGACCTCAACCCATCATAACCTGGAATGGAGATTACGAGCCAAGCCTTTTCGTCCAACATCGGTGCCTGACCTGACAAATGCTCTACTGGATGAATGGACACAAATTCTCACAAAAACACTCCTTGCCAGATGAGTGGAAGCTGTTGGAGGGGCCAATATTAGACATATTAATATCTATGTTGTTAGAATGTGATGTCAACAGTCCCTGTTGGTGTAATGGTCACGTGTCCTATATTTGTCCATATAGTGTATATTAAATTTCTATAGATGCCAGAGTAACAAAAAGAAAAATGCACAGTAGCAAATTGCTAGAGGAACACACCTGGGTTATGAAGCAGTTATTTTATTTTAGTTTTCTCGTAAGCAGATTTTCTACAATGATTTATTAGCATTCTAAGAAACAAACAAAACAGCATCAGACTATAAAACAAAAGCTGTAGACTTATTATTAGCCACAATACTTGATTCTGAGACCAATATAGAATCGAGCCGTAATACGCAAAATTAACACTGTATGTTATAATCAGGGAAATTAAAAAAAAATAGTTACTAACCGCTAAAATGCACATACATGTTTGGCATGTGTACCTTATTACAACTGAATGTATGTGTAATAAGATCAAGGGAAGTCTTTTCATTGATGTTAGCAATCATTGTTCCCATAGCAGAAGGTCCAAACAACCAATGTGGCCCAGACAGTAGTGTAAATACGTGCTGTATTTGATGTCTTGTTTGTTCTGATGTCTATTAACAGTCAACATTATTGGCACACTTGAATATTTTGTAAATTATGTAAAGTATCATCAGAAATAATTGCAAATGTACCTACTCATGGCAACTTGAAGCCGTCTATAAGCTTCATACACCTATCTGCTGGAATTTTCTCCTACCTTATTGCAATTTGTTCAAGCTCTTGAATGTTTGGAGGATTCATTTCTTCAGTGGCAGATTTCAGCACCAATTGTTTTTGGATTTAGATCAGGTCTCAAACAGTCAATTTTTCCGCCTCAACCATTCTGTTGTGATTTTGCAAGTGCAACAGTTTGTGACAATGGGTAGCACACATTTCACTATATAATGCTTAGCAAAGCAGCCCGGCACCATTACAGATCATCCATCATATTTAACTGTATGTAGGGTGTTCTTTTACTTAAAAGCTTCAGTATGTCGCCTATAAATGTTCTGCCGGTCTTCATTGCTAAAGAGCTTTACTTTGGTTTCATCTACCCATCCATTTTCCCAGACTGATTGTGGTAGCAAAGATCAACCATACCTTTTTATGTTTCGCTATCAGCAGTTGGGTTGCCCTTCTCCCGTAAAGCCTTTCTTGGTTTAGTGTGCTACGTGTGGTATGGGTTGAATCTAGTACCATGAGCAGTATACTTCCTAATAACATTGTGAACTACTGAAACAGGGACGCCAAGGTCTTTGGGGATGACCCTGTACCCTTTAGAGCTCTTGTGTTTGGTGATAATAGCACTAAGAGTCGTTTTTTAAAATATTAAAGCCATCATTGATTGGTTAATTCAAGCCATGTGAACACTGACAATAAATCACAGGTGAGTCTAATTTCACAGCACTGATATTCTAGTTCTTCTTTTCATAATGATTTTCATTCTTCAGTGGGCATCAATAATTGTGTAATGGCATTCTTTCCATTTTTATACTTTTTTGATTTTATAAAGAGTTTTATCTTGTGCTGTACTGTATCAGATGTATGAGTTTATATAGACTAAATGTTCAAGGGTGCCAATAATGTTGACCATAATTATCTATATAGTATAATTATATATATATATATCCCCATCAAAGGTTGCAAAGTGAGCTACGATGAGGGTGATACCTTCCATTTTATACTAATATGCAATTAAAATATTGCATTTTGCAGGATGAGGTGAAATGTCTGACAGACAGTAGCTGAACAATGTAGGTAGCCGTGTTGAACCATTTCTCTGCAGCTGTCACATAATAATAAATAGTATAGGGGAGCAGGATCATCAGCATAATCATCTCTTTCAAACATCATTACGTTAAGTAAATGGTCCCATAAATGGCCAAGGCCACTAGTAATTTCTGGGAAGTTTGAAGAGGATACAATGGAACAAAAAGATCCAAGACAAAATACTACTTTGCAAAGGGTTGCTTTTAAAGAAATATAAAAAAAGTAATGTTTAATAGCTGTGGACCCGCTTCTGCCAAATTATCAGTCCAATGAGAGTCTTCACAGTGTTAACTTTATATAGCCAGATTAACAAGCTTGTCATGTGAAAGTATGTTCACGTAGCCTCAGGGTACAGGCATATGTCTCTGCGTGTGACATAGCAATCACCTCCCAATACTCACAATCAGCCTGACAACATGATGAAGATGATTGGGCTCCAATGAATAACACGAATCCAAAACACCGTTGGATCATACCACAGCAAAGCCGAAAATGAATGTTTAAAGCTGCATTTTTATTTTCAGTGTGTCACTGCAACTTGAAGATAAAAAGAAATGAAAACTTTAAAGTAATAAAAAAATGGAATATATAAAAACGTTTAATTTTTTTTCCCCAAACTCCCCTTTAAAATTCGGTGTAAGAATTGCGAAAAAGTCTTCTCTATTGCCCATTTTTTTATATTAAATGACAGGCTAAAGATATAAATATGTGTTTATATAAAGTCCAAAGTGCACAATTGCACACCAACCTTAATTACTCTGCCTGGTGCCTGGTAACTGGAGCAGTAATGCATATAAATTCCAAAAATGTAACTATTTAATATATATATATAATATATATAATATATATATAAATAATTTTAGACTTGTGCAAATGGGACAAAAAGGATTCAGACAAATTTTTCGGTTCATTTACAATTTCATGTTGCTCAAAAATAGCAAAAAAAATAATATATCTGAAATGAAATCAATTTATGTATAGTATAAATCTGTATACTATATCGACACCTGACCATTACACAAACAGGGACTTCTATGATATTGCATTCTAAATACATAGACATTAATGTCTCCTGAGAAGGCTTTCCATGAGATTTTTTGCAGCAGCAGCAGCAGCACGCTCTTCAGCACTCGGCAGCCCTGCTTTGCGGCTGAGCTCTTGCTACTACTAGACAGTTCCACTTCCAAATAACATCACTTACAGTGGCAAAGATGGCCTCCTATGACAGCGCCATGTTTAAAGTCACTAAGCTCTTTAGTATGACCCATTCTACTGCCAGTGTTTGTCTATGGAGATGACTGCCTACGTGCTTGATTTTATACACCTGCTAGCAATGAGTGTGTCTGAAACACCTAAAATTCAATAAATTAGGAGGGATGTGTACTTTTGTCAATATAGTGCAGGCATGTCCAAACTTTTTTCGAAGAGTGCCAGATTTGATGAAGTGAACATGTGCGAGGGCCGACCATTTTGCCTGACATTCTTTAAACCATTAAAATTAAATGCAAATTAACTATTTCATGCAAAGTTTATTGAAAACGGCATACTTTTCATTTTGTGACTTGGATGACAAATCTAAACAGGTGTTAAATCACTCTGCCTTTAATATAAAAAAAACAGGAAGCTGAAATATGTCAGGAACATTGTAAAGTACATTACACAAAGTAATAAAGGTTGTCTGTCAACTTTTAAGTTCATAAAATATGAACAGGAACATAACACCAAGTATACATGTGTTCAAATATATTTATAGCTGATTTAGACCAACTCACATTAACTGAGATTTTACAATGTATTCATCTCAATTGAAAACAAAATTTGCCTGCACTAATGTGAAGCTGAGATCTGGACTGCAGCACATAGACTAGGTCATCAGATAATGGAGTTATAGCACAGTCACGGACAGTCAGGGGTTAATGAATAATCCATAATGGTCGCCCTTGTGGCTACGCGTGGAGGCGCAGGGAGAAGGAAAGCCCAAATCTCGCGATGTCCATGATTTGGGCTTTCCTTCTCCCTGCGCCGGCTGATGACGTCAAGTCCCGCGGCGAGAGATCCCAGGAGTCCTGAGCAGTGCTCGGAGACTCACTGGGGAGGACGTACGATCTATATTCGGGCAACTTATCTGTGGGGCCTTATCAGTCCGGAACGTGGGCCGTAATTGGCCCGCGGGCCGGACTTTGGACATGTCTGATATAGTAGTGTATAACGTGGAGCTCCGTATATGAACCTCTAATCACTGGAGTAAATATATTGAGAGTTACAGTATCTTGTTCCAGAGAGTGTGTTTGCTATTTTGACTGACCTTACGGATCTTGACCCTTGCTTGGACTACTGTTTTTGAAGCAAAATTACTTTTCCTAATGTGAATGTAGTTTTGCTAAAAGCTTTCCCCTTAAAACCATGCAAGTTCCTTCCTACAACACATATGAAATATGAAAACTATTGTAGCTTGGTTCATACTTTTTAAATCCTAGTTCCAATATCTTCAATTTGCTCACCCATATATAATATGGTCAGATTTCTGGTTTCTTGAAAAAGAGAAAATTATATATAATTGGGAGGGAAGTGAAGTAATACAAGTGTGGAAAAGTAGGACACGAGGAATAGATAATGGGACACTGAAGATAGAATACTGAAAAGGCAGCATATCTCTTTGAGTAAACTTAAAATACCAAGTGAAACGGAACTGAAGACTGGCAGTAAGTTAAATTTATCAGTTCATCTCATCAAAAAAAGCTTATAAAATTATTTCAAAATGACTTTCCATACAATGTTCTCTGGCCCCAGTATGAAAATAAAATTATAAAGGAAGCTCCCCAAAACATGTACAGTTCTACCTAGAACGTTTTCAAAACACATAACTGAGTAATCATCCTCTATATCTGTCATTCTTTCTCACATCTATTTACAGACTCATTGATGGATAAGGTGTAGAGCCACCTTCAAGGCTTCAAATGTCTGTTCTTCACTCATGTAATAGCAAGCCAAAACGTGTATTTCAGCCACTCTCTGCGAAAAGACTATATTCTCTTGGACGAATATGATAACAGTAACTCCATTGTTTGGTCTTCACTGCAAAGGGAAACTGACTTAAAGCTGAGCGCGCAAAGTACATATCCCAGTCTCTTAGACGTAGACCGGAACCTCTTTAATGCATATGATACCTGAGTGGTTGCCATTGCAAATAAATGTAGAATCCCCCATATGCATTGCCACCACCTCCTTGCCTTGCAGGAGATGGTTTGGCTGGAGGGTTCTAGAGTGTCTTGGTGTGAAAATGGGACCACAGAAGCAGAAGCTTTTCCTAAAAGTGCTTTAATTTTAATAAGTTTATGAATGCATATTAAAGTACAAACCCCTTCCACCCTTTGCACTGTCCTATCTCTAGATGAAATATTATTTATTTTAAGGGACACTGGTCCCTATTATTTTCATTTTTTGTGTTTTCATACATTCAAATCAGTGCATGCATTACTTTTTTGTAGAAGTTACAAAATTAGGCTTTCATTCAGCTAGGTAGGCAACACCAATCCAGGTGGCCAAGTAGTAAAGCAGCCAAAAGTACATTTTGAAGACATTTCCCGATGCGTACTTTTTTTTTTTTTTTGCGTACTATCTTGTCCAAAACACATTAACAAAAAGACAATGCATAAAAACATACAAAGGAAACACGCCAGTACTTTTCTGGAGACGTTAATAGGGATTAACAGTGTGTTAAGCTGAAATTAATTTAGTTTTCACCTTATGGAAGCTGTGTGGCAGGGTAAGCATTATCTAAGTTCTCCTCACCCTATCCTTACAAAGCATCACGAAATAATACACATCATTCAGGAAGTTAACAGAATGAAAAAGATAACGTAATGGGGCAGGAACAATCATGGAAATCCTAAAAAGAAGATGTAAAGAAGGCAGCTTCCATGCTATGCATACTAGGTGTAGTAGGCGGAGTTTAATACATATTGCTTATTTTAATATGTAATTATGCAATGACATTTATAACGTAGGATTTGGGAAAAGTTAACAGTAGTGATATCACATCGTAACTTACATACATAGTGCAAGATATTATTACTGGACATAACTGTCTCCCAGCTGACAGAATACCCAAGATCCAATACTGGAATTAAAATAACAGATAAAATCCAGTTGCCCATTGTAACTTACAACAGAATCTAGCCCAGAGCTCCACTATTTCAGTCCTTGCAAATAAGTGATTTTGGACACTCCGGTTTATGCTCAGGTATGTTAATACTTAAATTCCTGAATTATTTGTGGCCCTTAATGACAAAGATGATGAATACTAAGGGCCCTAAAGGGGAAATAATGGTCATATGGTCAATAATGGTAAACAGACTTTTAGGGCTACATAACATTGTAAAATACACAGCAAACACTGTAAACACAGCAAAGGAAGAAGGACACCAGGGAAGGAATGGATGTGGGTCCCAAAGAAGTGTCCCTCCTAAAGAGGGTGTAAAAGTAGGTACCCTTGCAGCCAGCAGTCCTACTCCAGCAGCCCTCCGATGTCTGCAGAGGGCTTCCGGATCCACTGCTTCTCCTCTTGGCCACATGGAGTCCCACAACATCAGGTCCACGCGCACCCCCATGTGACAAGTACCAGCCATACGGAGTCGCATCTCTTCTTAAAGGAACATTGACCTCATCGCTTTCGCTTCCTGAGGCAGGGACTTGAATGGAGGACTATTTAAACCTTAATTGGTTCTGTACCAGTGCCTGTGGTTTTGCCTACATTTGTGATTCATTCATTATCTGTCTATTTGGTTCTGACCTTTGGCTTGCCTGATCTTCCTGTCTGTCTCCTGTCCTTGACCTGTTTTGTGTATCGGCTTTCCAGGCTTCGACTATCCCTGATCTTTTGTGTTCCTGTTCCATTATAATCTTTTTCAGTCTATAACAAATTGCATAACAAGTGACAATGCACATATCCTTAAAAAAAGGGTTTTTCAGATATGATATTATTCTTCTTTTTTTAAACAAGCTAAATAGTTTAGAGGTAGGTGGCTGTATGCTTCAGTATGTAACAGCTGTGCCCCCCTGTGGCCAAGGCCACGCATTGATTCAGATTCACTGAAATAGGTATTTTGTAGTTACAAGTGTAAGCACAATGTATGTACTGATCTAGTTTTTTAAATATGCTTATCCTAATTGCAGTCCTATTTGAGCCTATGCAGTGAAGTGACGCAAGCCATAGGGAACTTATTAAAAAAATAATTTAGGTAAATACATCCACAATGAAGCGTCAACTGATTGAAAGCAAGGTTTTATGCTTGCTCCTTGACTCAACATAAATAAATGGTATATGTCCAGATAAAATATAGACTGAAGTAAATACTTCCACGAAGAAAATTTCCCTAGTAATATTTTAGGCTTTTGGAAGAGTGTCTGTTGCATACAGCATGGCAGAAGAAGGGTCATGACCTATGCCTCACATGATATCTACAAACATGGCCCCTCAATCTCAGGGAGGCCTTCGGACTGGTTCTGTTAATTTTATTAGATCTCAGGGCAAGGCCAACACAAGAAGAAGAGTTTCAGGATGTGTAACCCATGATCATGGCATGGAAAGGCAGAAGCTCGTAACTAGTCTTTCAAACGGAGCTTTTCTTTATAGCATAATGATCATGTGAAATTAAAATAAAGATGTTGACATTTTTTGCCAGATGATTATCCTAGTGTAATCTATTAATTTATATAGTAATGTTCCACCATAACAATGTAATTCACTCCCAATGGGTTTTTAAATACCCAACCAGTTTCCTTCAATAAGTCAAGGATGCTTCTACTGTAATCATCCGCATTTCTCATCATCGGCTTCTATGGACTCCGAGTCTCTGCTTCTTCGTCTCAGATTTAAGAATTTTTGTTGCTTACCTTCCCAGCACAACCATACATCTCAGTTCTGCTTATAGACATAGAAAATCCAACATGAAGGACGCACCAGCTCATAATGGTTATATACTAGAGATGCTACATGACCTGTAATAGTTAAATCACTTGGTGTACGTCCTCATGAATACATCGGCACCATGTGATCCCTAATAAATACTAATCTGGATAAATAGTAATCCCCAGCTCCTTTCTCACCACAATTTCAACAGCCCACTTACCACAAAATATGACCTAGTTACATTTATTAGGACCTATAAGCCCTTTAATTTTTTTTTTGTTTTTTTTTTTTAACAAAAGGCAATGGAGTGTCAGATGTTCAAAGAATAAAAATACTTACAGATACGAGATAAAAATCACCTAGATATCGCTATTGTTTTGTTTTTTTTCTACCAGTAAATTGCTGTGTGTGCAGTTTGTCATATAGCTGATTTATTGCTATACTAGAAAACATATTTTAGTAATACATATTCACTTTGAAAACTGCTTAAGGATTATTATGAGACATACAGGGCTTATGGAGACACACATTGTTTGTGTCATAAAAAAAACAGCATTTCTTCAGATATTTTTTGCTTGCGGTAGGGAATCTAAATATATTGCAGATATTAAGATAATGTCTCCTTGGATTTAATTAATTGTTAGACTATATATACTGTTACTACCGCCGTTCTACACGTAAGGTGGTGTTCAAATATTTGTATAAAATAAATATGGGTAATACCAATGTGACTGACTGATGTTTTCAATACCAAGATCCAAGTCCAGAAAGTGGTAAATTCAAATGTAAAGCACTTTTTGCTCCTTAGAGCTTCAATATTTATTTTTGTCCAATATTAAAATATTTCAGACATACTTTAACCCCTTAAGGATGAAATAAGCTTTTACTTGGCTGACCTGACCCGACTTATTGTGAGGGCCTTCAGTTTTAAATGTTATGAGTTTTTGATTTCAATTATTTATATAAACAATAATATATATATATATCTCCTTTTACTTATATATTTATGCACCTATTTATATTTATTATTGATTGCTCCTTTCTATATGTATTTATATGGCTGTCATTGGTAATTACCGGTAAGTTCCATTTGTGAATGTGTTTTGATGTGCCTCTTTAGTAGGCTGTGGTGGGCAGACCTTGGGGATCCCGGGATGGTCTGCTGTTTCAGAGTGAGGGATGGGCGTTTCTGGTTGGTTCCTCCTTCGGCACTCGCTAAGAATGCTCCAGTTCTCTGGGTGGTCCACGTGAACAAGGAAGTTAATTATTTAGTACACTTTAATCTCATGGGGAAATGCTTTATATGATCGGTTTTCCAAAGGAAGCCAGGTCCAAACTTGCCAAAATGTGTTGAGAGATTATACAGATTGATCTACACTGATTCCTGTGATGGAAGTGTGACTCTGTCTATGCTAATGAACATTTACGCAACTTGACGCAAAAAAAATCGTTGTGGTACTGCTGCGGTTGGCTGCGATTGAGCGTTCTTATATACCCCTGTGTGCCAGCGGCCCCCAGTGCTAGAAGCGTGTATTGCATCTCCGTTGACATCATTAAGCTTCATAGACATGAATATGTGTTCTAACGCATCATCATAGCTTGGTGACTGCATGGGCCTAGGGACTGTACCTGGGGGGAGGGCTGAGTTTTCTAGTGAAAAACTCCAATGGGGCTTAAGTAAACTCTGACCCTAGGTGTGCTTACCCCATAAGTAACGTGTTGGCTTCTCCAATGAAACACTTTAAATATATAAGAATATAAACTGTATATAACAACTGTATTAACAGCATAAATGATAAGCAATATACTGTATAGTACAATGGAGGCAAAGTATAGCTGTGAATTACCAGGAATACACACCATAAAGCCCAATCTATCAACCTATATCTGTATTATTATTAACAATCATATGGCGGTTTCAGAGCTAAGTTGGCCAAAATACTTTTTTTATATATTTAATAATAGAAGACTTTACGACATTGTGACTAACATGAAAATGTCCTGTAAAATGTTCCACATGTTCTGTTAGTAATTAGATGATAATAATTTCACGCTTACCATTCACAAGCTAAACAAAACAGATTGCATAGCACAGCATTTTTCTGAATAAAGTCACAGTTGTGCCTATTTATTTGTTCCGGAAGGCTGAACGCATTAATTATGCCTTCCGTATCTTTGATAAATGTATAGATCAATCACCTTTTTAGTCGGATATCATGACCTTTTTTGTCAGTTGTGTTACTTAACAAATGTCAAGTACAGTCTAGTTCCAAAAATGTATTTTTATTGAGCCCATTGTGTATATGTGCATTTCAATATGGCAAATTCTTTAGCTATTGGGGTTTTCCGAAATAATACGGCTGCCCCTACATAAACCAGAAATGACAAGCAGGAAGCTCACTGCCTGTGCATGCTCAGTAGCACTCTCTTGGAAGTAAAGTCAAATTTTTAACTCCAATAACTAAAGAATGCATTTACTGATCTGCTCATAGTAAAGCATATTGGCGCCAATGCAAAATGGAATCTAGAATGCATGTAACCTCAAAATAGGGCTTCAGTCGACCTTGAAATATTATTTTTTTCCAAATGACAACATAATAATAGGTGAGGACAAACATGTTGTCATTGAACTCACATTCCCTCACCTGCAAATCTCAAACAACTTGTGCATTAGACAATAATTTTGTGGGTATGTCACATTACCGTCCGTTAGGCATGGTATAAAAGGGCAAAAGATGTTTCGGAGTCAGGTCACAATAGCCAGAGGTAAAGGGTAGCCGGAGACATACAAACTTAGGGAGGCAAGCCAGAAGGTGGTACACAGGAGATCAAACAGGAGCATACAAATCACCAAGTATAAGAAGGAATAACCATCCAACAACTAAGCAACTCCTTAGTGAGATTCTGGCGTTTTACTTTTGAATTTGGTTCCAATAAGGATGTCACACTGAGCGGCTATGTCCCCTAACTGTGTATATACAAAAACAACAATGGCAATGACAAGGCTTGCGGAAGTCCTTCATCATTGAAATATTTATAAATATATTAAAAAAAAAGTCAGTGGTGTTTTTCAATACCAAAATCCAACAAGTGAGAGATCCAAATCTAAGTCCCTTTTTGTTTTTTTTGTCTAATATCCAAAATTATTCAGGCAGAGGTCAACCGCTTACAGCTGAAAGCTTTTATATGCTTTATATACATTAGTGCAGAATTGTTTGTTATGTGCTGTGTACTACCTGTCGGCAAGCTCAGAAGTACACGGCCTCAGAAAAGTAAAACTTCTTTACATTACATCTAAACGTCTGACCCACCAGCTTCAGATTGTTCTCTCCTCGTTTGAAATAAACTCCCCTTCTGTACGTTGTTTCTATCACATCTCCTCTTTCTTCCAAGCTATAAATATTGCATTCCCTTAGTCTTTCCTAAATAATTTGTATCCAGCAAAGCGTTCACCATTTTTTTAGCCCGCCTTTGAAGTCTTTCCAAAATGTTAATATCCTTCTTGAGATGGGGTCTCCATGACTGTACACAGTACTTTAGATTAAATCTGACTGGAGATCTTTAAAGTATCAGGACCACCCCCCTCTTCCTGCTAATAATGCCTCTAGCTATACAACCCAACACCCTACATGCTTTTCCAGCACTTTACTGCATTGCCTGCTTACCTTAAAGTTATCAGAAATAATTACTTCTAAGTACTGTGTCCCTAATGCTATATGCTGCCTTGGGATTTTTATGTCCCAAGTGCATAATTTTACATTTATCAACATTAAACCACAGCTGCTACAATCTTGACCATGTTTCTAATTTACTTAAATCACTTAACGTTTGGCGTGTTCCATCAGGAATGTCTACCATGTTGCAGTCCTTTGTGACATCTGCAAAAAGGCATACCTTAACATTAAGTTAATTTGTAGTATTGCTACTAAAAATATTAAAAAGCACAGGTCCCAATGCAAATCCTTGAGGTACCCCACTAGCAACAAGACCTTCCTCTGAATATACACCATTAAGTAAAACCTTCTGTCGAGAGTCAGGGGGGTCCTGGTGGATCCATGAGACCCAGGCAGCACTTTGACAGGGGAGGGAAATTAGACCTGGGCAGTTTTGGTGGCCCGCATTTCAAACTTGGACCCATGCAGCACAGCCTTGGGCCAATCCTGCTTCTGTCTCCTGTCACTCAACCACTGCATTATCCATTCAACTATTTTACCATCCAACCTGCCATTTATCAGTCTTACACGGGCGACAGTGACGGACGCCTTACTGAAATCTGGATACCCTATATCAACAGCTCCTCCATGGACTATTATTTTTAGTTACTCAAAGATCTCCCGTAGTAAACCTGTGCTGATTCTATCTTACAAATCATTTCCATCCAGATGTCTAATAATCCTATAGCTTGGTTTCCACTAATTTGACGTAAGGCTGGTCTGCTAACAGCGACCGGTTAAATAAGCCTGCTAATAACTTTGGGTGTCCCACGGACAAGGGAGTAACGAGGATCGCAGGCCTCCCGGTGCGGAGCTACACACTTTGAACATTGTCACTTCCTGTGTAAAATCCACACGTGTGTCTGATTATATCACACAATCACACAAAAGGTGCCAACTTTGCCAGGAATATGGTAATAAACAATAATTATCATGTGTGAGAAGGTCATATTAGCACATGTGTGGCAGCTCTTTAACGCATACCACTTAAACATATGGCCGAACAGCACATACAGAGCGCCGCACTGCGATACGAGCGATGTACTAACTCACTACAAATGACTCATCTGACACTCCGTAGGACAGCCTTTTAGTTTCGCTACCATGCGCTACGTCTGTTGATGAACTACAACTCCCATGAGCCTATGGGCAGCATGACACTGGGAAACAGCAGATTTACAGCGCTCGCAAATACAATCCGCGCGGACATTCTTTTCTGGTGTTTATCCAATTAAAAGTGACTTCTCAGATTCGGAGCCTTTAATTGGGCGCTCCATACATCACGTGACTCACACTGGGCCAATCAATGAACGCAGCAGAAGGTCGCGTCCTATGTTGCTGGGGCCGGCTTTTGGATGAAAGATGGCGGCGCGCCGGTTGTATGGGAAGTTACGGAAACCTGCCGTGATTTCCGACCATCTGTTGCACCTCACCGAGCCTAAGGTGCCACCAGCCGGCACGTCTCTATACCCTCCGGTCGTAGCATCCCTGACCGCAAACAGCAAGGCTTCTAGGCGCCGCCGGATAGAGGAGCACTATAACCGCGTGCATGCCCTCACTGACATCCGCGAGAAGCTGAAGCTGATCAATGGCCTCCAGAGGCTCAAATACATTGTGTATCCCCAGACTTTCGCCCTGAACGCTGACAGATGGTACCAACACTTCACCAAAACGGCCTACGTGCCTGGTCTGCCCCAGAGAGGTGATTCCAGTGCCTCTGAGCCCGGGGTTGGTGGTAAAGTCGTCCTTGGGGAAGAGGACAAGTCTCAGCTGAAGTCCCTGGTGTGCGAGGCCTTGCTGCAGGAGTATTTCTATGCGAAGAAAGGGCGGACTTACCTGTACAGACTGCAAGAGGTCTCAGCGGCTCCCTTCCTGACTAACCTGGCAACCATATTGAACAGTTATTGTGCCAAATACAACCCTGTGCTGACCCGGGCCAGCCTAGGTAATCGCTGATCTGCTGCTGCTATAACCCGGTCTCCAAAGGAGCGTCCCAGGCTGGGCTCTCAATGCTTTGTTTAGTGAATCGTGTTATTCCAGCGAGAGAAAGATACAAGACGTTTGATCGTTAGCAATATCTTTAGCTGCTAAAATAAATGCCGTCGGCTGACTGGCAGACTTTGGTGAATGGATACAAACATTTTCCAGCTACCATAGTCATTTATAACCTTAACCCCGTCTGCGCTGGTCTTCCCATCCCTTTATAACGCACAAAACTTGCTTCTCTTTGAAAACCAGACGTTTGTAAGTGACCCCAAACTATTGAATGGTAATGCAGGTAAACACTTTCTAAGAATATAATGAACTCTGCCACGTCATTTAGCGTCAAGGCTATAGACCGTTAGTAAATGGTTATTTTCCACCCTGTGCATAAATCAGTTAAGTGCGGGATGTGTAAAAAAAAAATCTTCCGGTTGCACCAGGGTGATCCGTTTATGTGTACTTTTTACGTACTGTTTAGCTATTGTACAGTGCTGTGGAATACGATAGCGCTTTATTCCTGAATTAAGTGAAAAAAATGATGCATTTCCACATTTTAACAATTATTAACATATTGTGCATATGCAGCCTAACTGGGCTCCGGTGACAACAATACTGAATTACAGACTCCTGTGTGTATACCGTCTAAATACACTAAATGACAAAACTAAGCAGAAACAAAGTATATTGTAACATTTTATAATCCTTGTATATTCTTCCTTCGGTACAACATATGGATCACGCAGAAGGAAAACAAACAAATCTGCATGATCCAAATATTGTACCGAAGGAAGAATGTATAGGGATTAACTGAACACCAATGTCTAAATGGCAGATGGAACGGATTGTATGTTTTTGCACATGTTGTTTGTGTTTTTTTATTCTTTTATTCGGCATCACAAGTTGGGCTGCAGTTGTTATCAAAGCTGCTATTTATAATAATATTGTCAATTAGGTCCCAAATTACATCCCTGTAGTCTTTCATGCTGATATTTTGTTATATCGGTGATTTGTTCACGTTTATCTATAAGTAATCTGTTAACCTTCAATACCGTTTCTTTCACATAGATTTAAAACCAGAGGTTAACTTTTATTGGCTCCGTGGTGAGACCGTGGTGCCCCGAGGACACAGAAAAGGATGCGTGGATCCTATTCGATTTCAGATCGATGATAAACCTCTCGTCCAAATCAGAACGCCTACACCTCTTAGAGAAGTATGATGCATGTGTACTACGCACTATTCTTTACTATTGCAGCAAAGCTACGTTACGTTTATTACAGTGCGAGCAGAGCTTCTATCCTATTCCAATAAAAATTAACAGTAACAGATGTTAAGGCATACTGGTGCAGGCTCTTGCAAGCCTACAATCTATCTATTGCTTACAATGTTAATACTTCATTTACTGTTTTGTTTTTTAGCAGTAATGTATAATTTACTTTTTTAAAGGAAAACAAAGTACCGTATTTGCTCGATTATAAGACAAGTTTTTTTTTTTTCAGAGCAAATGCTCGTCTTATAATCAGATAGGTCTGACTAAGATCCAGATCCCCCACAGCGCTGCAGGGGAGCTGGTACCTCCTGTCTTACCC
>VKOC01030868.1:0-15428 GCA_009364415.1 Spea multiplicata
GTATATATATGCATGTATATGTATATATGTGTGTATGTGCATGTATGTCTATATATATGAATATATGCATGTATGTGTATACAGATGTTTATATATGGATGTATGTTTATATATATGCATATATATGTATGTATGTGTATATATGCATGTATGTGTGTATATGTGCATGTATGTGTATGTATGTGCATGTATGTTTGTGTTTTTACATTTCACCTATAGACTCAGGGGTAATAAACCCATAAAAAGCATAAACAATTGGCCAATTAAGGTGAGATAATTGGGCCAAGTCTTTCCTTTTCCAAAATTGCGTTGTTCCCGTTTCCTGTCTCTCATTCGGGTTTGTGTTTTCCAGCTTGCGGCGCATGTACGTCATAAATAAAGAGATCTGTGTTCGTACCGTGTGTGCGCATGAGGAGCTACTGAGAGGTAAGAGCCCCCGCGTATTTTACCCCGACATGTTTTCCGTGTGCTGAGCCCCCCCGTCCCGTGTGTCTCCAGCACATGCCTTCCTTTGTGACCGCCTGTGTGTTTTGCCCGCAGCTGACATGTGCCGGGATAAGTTCTCTCGCTGCGGCGTCATGGCCACCAGCGGCATGTGCAACTTTGTGGAATCTCAATGCAGCAAGAGCTGCGGAGGCTGCTAGAGGGCGGCCAGAGCGTCGGCAGGAGGACCCGCCACGCCAGCGAGGGGCCACTCCTAGTTCCTGGACTCCTCGCTCGCCGTCAGTGTGATCACCGGAGAGGGCGGGAGGTGCTAGTATTATTTTAGCCTTTTATATTACTTTATTGTACTGTACGTGCCAAACAGTCCTGGGCACACGGGCGCAACGCCCTGTATCTCCACTGTCTTATTGCCCTATGATAGCCAAGCCCTGCATCGCCCCCTTCTTCTCTCCGGGTCCCTTTCTCCTCTGTGCCGGGGACTGGTTTTTCCGACACCTTTAATAGGTTTGGTGATCCAGCCACGTCTTGGCCAGTTACCTACCTTGGTAAAGATGGGTCGGACCCAGTATATGTAAGTGGGGGTAATACCCCGCACCCAGTTACGTCTGGTCCGGTGGGGTAACGGACACCTACCTTTCTGTCACCTCGATGCTCCCCGCGTGCTCATAGAAGCCACATCCCCGGAACAATCTGTACTCGTTTCCCCCGATGCTGAACACTTGCCCCTGGGCTATGTACCCCGCTGCCCCCACTGTCTGATTGCTGGCACCCACACTTGTAATGATCTATGAATTTCACGTACCTTCTCACCTTACCCCGTCGTGCCCAGCCTCGCTCTTGGGGTATTTGGGTAAAATGATTTTTGTGTTTTGTACAAAGGTTAAATAAAGTGCAGAATTTTTCTTTTCAGACACCGGGGTAATAACCGGGCCGCGTTTTACTTCTCCGCAAAAGGATCGGCTTTCGGGTACAATGTTGTTATTTTTCACGTTACTTTTAATTTAAACAAAACATGATCATTTGGATTATTTTTTTTGCAGGATTTTAGGTGATTTTGAATCAGCTGAAATCCTGTTTAAAGTATAACTTAATTACAGCCGCTGCGTATTTGGTTATTTCTGTAAATCCACATACAAAAGGTACAAGAATCGCTTATAAACAACAAAATACTGATAGAAATCAATACAATTGTCTAATCGTTTAATGGTAATTGGCCCCTTGTTATCCCGACGCTCTCGGTACAAACAATACATTCGATTTCTAAAGACGCAGATACAGAGCAGTCGGCTTCGGTGATGTCTCTTCCTCGCCAGATGCACTGAAAGGGTTAACGTTGTAAATAAGCAGAAACCTGCGATATCGCACAACTTATTGAACATTAACGTCGGCGACGGCCGGTACTACACGGCCTCGCCAAACCTTTTACAACAGGCCCCTATGTGCGCATCTGCAGCTGCCCATGTGCTCCGACTGTACGACATCCGACTCTCAGCTGCGTCTCGGAAAAGGTTAGTAAAAACCCAGACAGGGGACAAATCGTTAAAAAAAATATATAAAATGCTATAAAATTCAGTGTATAAAAGCTGCTCCCTGACACAGAAGGAGAGCAGGAGACGGTGTGAAGCCCCTGGTAACTGAGGGGTTAAAGAAATGTTAGTGGATTTCACAGTGGAAAAACAGGCCACTATCCCTTTAAACAGGCGGGGGGGGGGTTGTTACCTTAATATTGTCGGAGGGGTATTTAGCCAAACTGACCCATAGGGGCTTCTGTAGAAAGTGCCATCCTGACCGCTAAACGTGGAGAAAGCAGCAAGAACGCCGTTGCTATGGTGACTTCCCCAGTTTTACCACCAGCACTGAATTATACCCCCTCCGCCCACCGAGTGGGAACGTGGCCCGCGTGGAATGTTTTGTGGGATTCGTCACATTGTATTCGGTGGATGTGAGTGGGAATCTGCTCGGTGCTCCAGCTACACGTAATAAAGAGGGGTTCAGGGCCCTCGGTCACGCAGCGGCCCCCCGACCCGCACAGTGCCGCGCAGGGTGATGCCGGGGGGCGCTGCTTCGGTGCCGCAAAAAAATGAAAACAAAGAGTGGATTTATAAGTAAACCCCATGCAGGGGAAGCACCAGGGGGGTGCCAGGCGGCTCCTCTACCTCGAGCGGCGCGTTATTTCCCTGAGAGAAGCGCCGGCTGGGGGTAAACGTTCTGGCAGCGGCGCAGCTCCTGCTGTAACTGATCCTTCAGGACAGAAATCTGCCGGGGAGAGAGACGGGAGTCAGGAGGCAGCCGCGCATGATCTATACAAAGCCCACCCAGAGCACAGAGTATGCGAGTTACCCTCCAAGTAATTGTCAGTTTTTACTCTCTGTGGCTGATTGGTGAATGTCACACACACTAAACCCCTACTATCCTCAGCCGCAGGAGAATAACTATTAAGTGAATAGGGCCCTGGTACCTGTTCCTCCAGCCCTTTGATCCGCTGGCGGTGAGCTCTCTCTCTTGCGTCCAGAGTCCGCTCCGCCTGAATCTGGGCATTGCGCAGCCTCTCTATCTCCATCTGCAGCTCCTGGCGGTGCCGGGCTGCGGTCTCCATGAGGGTCTGCGAGTGGCTCTGCTCCATGTCCGCGATCTGCACCTGGGAGAGATCAGGCAGATGGTGCGAGTGAGTAAGAACCTGCCGCCAACAGCTAGAGCTCTTGGCTATTCTAGGCAACTACCTGCGCGGGGTAACGGAAAGCTGGGGTGCAGACGGGTACCCCCCCAGGATAGGGTCGCACCCCAGCGCAGCTACTGGGCTTCACTCACCAGACTGAAGGTGATCTTACGTCTAACCCTGTGTAACTGCTCCTTCACTCGACAGCAGGGGGAACAGAAAACACCATCAACCAACCAATTACAAGAGATCCCCTCCAAACACACCAATCACAGAGGAGAAATCCTCGTCTACACCCACCAACAGGAAGCTCCACTACCGCCACACCAATCAGAGCAGAGAAATCCCCATCCGCACCAATCAGAGCAGAGAGCCCCTTGTGCTCTACAGACCACTTGGAGGACAAATATCCCCCCACCCGCACCAATCAGGGAAGACGGCTCCCCATCCACACACCAATCAGGGAAGACGGCTCCCCATCCACACACCAATCAGGGAAGACGGCTCCCCATCCACACACCAATCAGGGAAGACGGCTCCCCATCCACACACCAATCAGGGAAGACGGCTCCCCATCCACACACCAATCAGGGAAGACGGCTCCCCATCCACACACCAACCAGGAAAGAGTCCCTGATCCACTAGTAAGAAGAATGAATTTTAGTTGTAGCTGCCCGGGCCGGAGCCCCGTCAGCCGCCGCGGACTCACCTCCAGAAGCTGCACCTGCCTCTGGGCATCGGACAGCTCCTGCTCCACCGTGTTCAGCGAGCGATCCAGACGCCCCTTCTCCGCAGACAGACGGAAAGTGTCCTCGGCGGTTTTCAGCTTCTCGCGCTCCACCTGCCAGAAAAAAAAAAAAGACGTTTATCCCTCGTCCAATCAGATAAGGACTCTCCGCCGGAGGGTCCAGGGGCCACGGATGGGGAATCAGGGAGGTTTAAATAAAATATATAAGATAGATTAGGTTCAAATGCCGTATTTGCCCTCCTCAGTAGGGGAACTTATCCCTGTCTGTTCTGCCCCATCTTGGCTGGCAAGGAGGTAACTTTGTACCTTGTCCAGAGTCTTCTTCAGCGCGTTCTTATCCTTCTCCAGGCGCAGAGATGACCGCTCCATCTCTCTTTTCTCTGCCTCCAGCTGGGCCACGGCCCGTTGAAGCCCCACCAGACGGTCCTGCAGGACCTCTCTCTCCTCCTGCAGCTTCTGCAGGCTGCGCAGGGACGCACCCTCGTTCTCCTGCCGCTGCCGGAGGATCTGTGAGGATAGCTGAGATTGGGGATTTAGACGGAGGTGGTGAGTGGGGGGGGCGACCCTTACATTGAGTAGAGGACGTGAGAGCTCACCTCGCGCAGCTGCTGGACCTGTCCTTCTAGGTCAACGCGTTGGGTCTCTGTCTCTGCCAGCATGTCACGAAGCTCCTGAACCTGCTCCATCAGACCAGCGTTCTGCTTCTTCCCCTCCGATACAGCCAGTCGGGCAGCTTCCAGCCGCTCCTGCGCAATAACACTCCGTAAGAAGAAAGCTCCGGACAGCAGCGCCAACGAACGCCACGTTAATGCACGCAGCTCAGCCACGCAGCCTCCGCCAACAGATCTCCCGTCACGAGACTGACCTGCAGGACGCGCCTCTCGTGCTCGATGCCCGTCAGCATCCTTTGCAGCTGATTTATCTTCTCCTGGGAGCTGGCGGAACCGGAGCTGGACTCGGACAGAGCGCCGGACAAACTCTGCACCTTCTCCTTGAGGGAAGCCTCGTTCTCCTGCACCTTCACCAGCGTCATGTTCAGACGATCCACGCAGATCTGCAGCGTGTTCACTTTGCCTTCGCTGTCTGAAAGCTAGCGGCATGAGACGAGAGACGAGGTTCCATAAGCATTGTCTTCTGAGCTGATCTAGAACCTTTTAGCCTAATCCAAACTCTATGACTGATGTGGTAGTACCTGTCGCTGCAGCCCCTCCATGCGCTGCTGCATGTCTCGCATCTCGGCCTCCCTGTCGGTCAGCACCAGCTTCATCCTCTGCAGCTCTCCCTCCAGCCCTCGCCGTGACACTTCCAGTTTTGTGTTGCGGTTCTCAGACGCATCCAGAACCTCTTTCAGTCGCCTCTTCTCACTCTCGTGTTTGGCCTCGTTCGCTTTCATCTTGTTGAGTTTGTCCTGAAACAGGAGGGAGTGCGGTGGCGTCAGCGGCGACTTCATCAGGAGGGTAAATCGAGACATACGAAGTAAATGCCCCCCTCAATAAAATAAACATTGATCCGGCACCTGCGCTGCTCTGTGCGCGCTCTCAGCCGCCTGAAGACTGCGCTCCAGACTGGCCGCTTTCTCTAAAGCCATCTTGCACTCTCTGTCGTAGCGGCGCAGGGTCTCCTCCTGCAGCAGGAGCGTCGTCTGGGTGCTGCTCACCTTCCCGTCCGAGCAGCGCTTTGCTGCAAAAGAACAAATCCGATACAAACGCTGAGACGCTTCCGGGGCAGACGAGACAGGCAGGACTTTACCAACCACATAGAAAGCCCCCGGCCCGGGCCGTTACTCTAAGGACGCGTATATAGTACGTCGGCCCCTGTTCTAAGCTCGCGGACAGGCTCCGTTGGTTAGGTTCTCACCCTCCTCGCAGTCAGACAGGGCTTTCTGTAGCTGCTGCACCCGGGTAGCGGCTCCGTCTCTCTCTGCCTCAATCTCCACTCGCTGCCGGCTCGCGGTTCCCAGCTGCGTGCGGAGATCGTCCTGAGAGAGAAGAAAAGATGGGTCAGAGATCGCTCCCTGCGGCCATTAACCCACCCAGCGGCCCAATCTACCCCGCGGCAGCTTCTGCTGCACTCTCGGGATCCCTGCACACCCCGGATTTTGAGGTTCCCACTTCGTATCACTCTCTAGACCGTATGGAGGACCCCAGTCACTGCGGTGAGTGTCACCTTGTGGCCGTTTCCTACCCTCTCTCGTTGAGTATCCCTCAGCTCCTGAAGGAAGTCTCGCAAAGAGCTTCTGACCACCTCGGGGTCAATATCGGCCAATAACTGCTCTCCGCGGCTGGGGGAGATGGTGCGCTCCGGGGTTTTACTGCGCTCCGGACTCCCTGTGCGGGGGATGGGGCTCCCGCGGCCGTCCGTAGTTGTTGCGTATGTACTGTCAAAAGCTGCGAATAAACCAAGTACATGATATATTAGAACAGGTGCTGTGTGTATTATACAGCGATACCCCCAAAGCTTATACAAAGCTGACTCTGGCTACCTTTGTGGGGTGAGAAATGCCTCTTTGGAGACCCACTGCGGCCCCTGGTGGCCGGGCTTGGTGTGCGGCCTGAGCGCCCTATTCCGAGTGTCCGCCGAAGGGCAGAGTGTACGCTTCCCAATCTAAACTCCAGCTCCCGTTTCAGAGCCTCCATTCTGGCGAGCTCGGCCTCCAGCCCGTGGACTCGGCCCTCGCTGGCACTCAGACGCAGGCTCAGCTCTGCCCTTTCCTCTTGAGACGCCATCAGTTTGATCTCCAGGTTGCGGGTGTTGTCCAGCAGTTTCTTCTCGTTGCCCTGGGCCTCCTCCAGACTGCCCTGAAGCTCCTTCTCACGCATCACAAAGTCACCCTCGACGTCTGAGAGTTTGTGCTGCAGACCGGCGAGCTGCTCGAGACATTAAGACCATTTTACAGACCTGCCGTCGGAGAGCTCAACGACATGCGCAACCACAAACTTCAAGGAGATGCCCCACGTCCGCCGCACTCCCACCCGACTCACCTCTTTCCTGGCGGTATCTCTGCCGGCTTCGGTCTCCGCGAGCTTCTGTTTGAGCGTGAAGATGTCTCTTCGACTTTCCTCCTCGCGCTGCTCGTACGTAGACAGACGCGCCTGCGCCTCGGCCATATCCCGGCCGCGCTTCACGCTTTCATCATCCAGGACCTTCAACTGTGCCAAAGAAACGGATATTTAACGGGCGTCCAGAAGGGCAGCCGAGGGAGGGAAGGCGCGGGGCCACGAGCTGCACACCAGAGCTCACCTGTCTGCGCAGGTCCTGCAGTTCTCTTCTGGCTTCCAGCCGCGACCTTTCCACCTCCCGTAGAGTCCCTCGCAGGTCAGCAGCCTCCTTCTCCATGGCTGCACGAGCCTCCTCCAGCACAGAGAGACGCTGCTCCTTTTCTTCATTAGAGCGTTTAAGACTGAGAGAGAGAGAGAGAGAGAGAGGTTTGGACAGAGAGGTCTTTTCTGATTTGCTCATTACCTTCATCCATGAAGTCACAATATTAACAGCATAAATCCGCTGAGGGTCTCTATTCTAACGCGGGGTTTAATATTTCTTTGCTGCCCCCAGTAAAACGCATAAAATTGCACATGCCTAAGAAACACTACCTCCCTCCATCACACCACTAACTATAAACTTACCCCTGACACTCCATACTCACACGCTAACACCATACACACTCACACACACGCTAACACCACCACACATGCACGCACGCACGCTAACACATACACACTCACACACACGCACGCTAACACCCACCACACACAGGCTAACACATACACTCAACACCACACACGCACCTAACACCACACACTCCCACACACGCACGCTAACACCACACACTAACACACGCGCGCTAACACCATACACTAACACACACGCACGCTAACACCACACACTCACATGCACGCTAACACCACACGCAGTGAATATGAATTACCTGATGCGTTCGCTCTCCGCTCGGCGCACGGCTCCGCGCAGCTCCTCGTTGGATTTCTGCACAGCCTCCTTTTCTCTGGCCTCGTCGGCGAGTGACCTCCGCAGGTCCGCGTTCTCCTTCTTATGAAACTCCGCCGCTTCCTGACTCTCTCGGATTCGCCTGTGAGCCTCGATGAGCTCCCGGCGCACGGCGTCCCTGGCGTCTTCCACGGCACACAGCTGAGTCTTCAGTTCCTCCACCTGATGGCCATTCCGAGAACGAGAGACGCGGTCACATTGCTGCCCTCTCGTCAACCCCGAGGGGTAATAACTTGGCAGACATGAAACAAGGGTCTCTCTCGCACTCTCACCTCTCGCAGTGCCGACTCTCTCTGCTTCCCCAGCTCCCTGCTGTGTTCCTGAAGACCCCTCAGCTCTCTCTCGTGAGACGCCACGGACTCTTCCAGCTGCACTCGAAGGTTCCTCAGATCCGAGTTCAGGGAGATGATTGTGGTCTGAAATCAGAAGACGTAAGGACGTCATCACCACCACCAATCATCATCATCATCACCACCAATCATCATGACCACCACCATGTCTCTGCCGACCCCACCGGTGTCATGCGCTCCAACAAACCCCCCCCCCCCCGTTTATCAGACGTACCCGATCCTGCTCCTGCCTCACGGTGAATTCCCGTTTCTGCCGCTCCATCTCCAGGCCGACGGCAGCCAGACTCTGCTGAGTGCTGCTTAATTTCTCACTCAGCGAAGCTTTTTCCGACTCCTTTAGTGACAGCGCCTGGTAATAACGCGGCCTGTTAATAAACCTCAACTCCCATAGATCTCAGCCAGCCCTGCCGGCTTCATAATACCCAAACTCATCAGCAAACCCAAACTTTGCTGGCCTGAGAGGACCCCTTGGCCTGAGAGGACCCCTTGACCTCCCGCTCTCGGCCTGAGATTACCTGCTGTTTCTCGCTCTCGCCATGCAGGAGGATGTCGTCTCTCTCCTGTTGCAGGGCAGCGATCTCCTCGCTCATCTCTTCCCTCTCCATCTCGTGTTGCGCCGCCAGCTCCTCTCGCTCCTGCGTTAAGCGGCGAACCAGATCCTCCTTCTCAGACTCCAGCTCCTTGCGAAGGGTCTCCTGCAGACACAGCAGCTATGAGTCCGGGGGGCAAGCGCGTTAATCCAGCTCCCCTCACCCCACTGTCTGCCACACATATTAACCCAATCCCTCTGCCACCTCTTCTGGGACACAGCTCCTTGTACCCACCAGACTTTCTGACAACTCTTTTGGTTATGGAGTTACTTGCCTTCTCCCTGTGCAGCCGCTCCACGTCCTCCTCGTGGGCTTTCTGCTCGCTCCTCAGCGTGACCTCGGCCTCCTTCTCCATGTGGCTCAGCTGCTGGCTCAGCGTCTCTTTGTCTCTTTCCAACTTGCTGATCGCAGCCTCCATGCGCTGGCGCAGAGCGTTGGCCTCCGCTGCAAACACACAAAAAGCTTCACGTCCGCAGCGCTGACCGAGGATGACGGGAATTATAGTTTAAGGGCTTCAGGATCTACGTTTTGGCCGTTATGTTTTACCGAGGGTTCCAGGGGGGGTGGCCCTCTCGATCAGGCCCCACGGTATCCCACTGCTCAATGGGCCGGTTACAGGGGTCTCCTCCAGCCCCCACAGCATGCGTTAGAAGGCACCGTACCCCTTTAAGAAACGGATCGCAGGGATGTGACGTCCAGGTGCTCTGTGTCTTAAAGGCACGGTGCTGCTTTTTAAGCTGAGGAGGGGCAGTTGGGGGGTAAGAAGGCAGAAAGTAAATGCAGTGCGGATCACGAGAAGCCCTGACGGCGCAGTGAACCCGGAGCCGCACTTCATTCATTATTAAACGATCCGGAAGACGGAGAGCGTTTCAGACACGCGATTGGCCGGTGAAACTGCTGGAATAGGCATATCTGCAGCGTGATTGGCCGGAGCAGCTTTCTGTGGCCCCTACCTTGCAGAGCCTCCTTGGCCGAGCGCAGGCTTTGGTTCCCGGCTTCCACCTGCTCCTTGCGGGACGAGATGCGGGCGACCTGCTGCTGGACATCAAACAGCGCGCCCTCCAACGCCTCCTTCTCCGACCTGCAGCAACAGAGAGCGACCTGGATGAGAGGGCAGCGCAGTCTCCATGTCACGGAGCGTCAGTGAGCACGCAGTCCGTGTCCCGTGGGGTATTTGCGTGTTGTTGTAGGAGCGGTGGAGTCGCTGTATGTTTGGACTCCCGGCTGCCTGGTAACAAGTCGGCAGCCAACTGACGCTGGCACAGAATTCCTTTGTGTTAAAGCACAGCGGCTTCTAACCAGCAGCGACCCGGGCGGTACGGGGCGGTACCAGGTCTGGATTCTCGGTTCTAGGTAACACTGGGAAGGAACGCCATCGTTACTGCCGTGGCCCCTTTGCCTCCTCGTACCTGAGAGCAGCTATTTCCTCGGCCTGCGCCCTGTTCTCTCGCTCGGAAGCCGTCAGCTGCACCGCTAGGCTGCCCTTGTCCTTCATCAGGCCCTCTTTCTCCTTGAAGGCTCGGAGGAGGCTCTCGCTCTGCTGCTCCACTTCCTTCCGACTCTGCACCAGATCCTCGCTCAGCGAGTTCTTCTGCCGCGACATCTGCAAAGGACGGGGATTGGTTATTTCACGCGCAGGCGCGTCCCCTCCGTACCGCGGCCGATTCCCTCACCTGCCCCAGCTGCTCCTGTAACTGCCCCCGTTCCCTGCGCAGCGTCTGCAGCTCCTGCAGGAGTTTCTCGCGGCTCTGCTCCATGACCTGCAGGGAGTTATCCAAGCCAAAGCGTTCCGTGTCCAGCTCCAGCTTCTCCTGCTCCAGGCGGACGAGCTCGTCCCGAATGGATGCCTTCTCCTGCTCCACTTCATGCTTCTGCCCCTGCAGAGAGGAGCGCTCCTCCTCCAGCTGCCGACACGGGGAGAGCCACACGGCATTCACAATCACGCTTACGCCTCCGTGCATCGCACATACAACATTAAACACGCAGCACCGTAAGGGAGGGGAACTGTTATCCGGACAGGAGGCCCCGGGACCCGTTACCCGCGGCCCCGTACCTGAGCTATAATGCGGTTGAGTTCAATCTTGTCTTGGGCCAAACTCTCATTGAGAGCGCTCATCTTGGACAGAGCATCCCGCAGCGAAGCCTCTTCGGTCCTCTGTCTGTTTAGCGCCAGCTCCAGCTCAGCACGGCCGGTCTCGGCCTAGAAAAGAAACAGGGGGGCATTTCTAGGTGGGCTCCGGCGGTTGTGGGCTAGTGGAGTGGGGCGCTTGGGGTATGCAGATGGCGCAGGGGCGGCGCGCCGGGTGAAAGCAGAGACAGTGAGACTTACCTTAGACAGCGCCTGGGAGATGTCCTCTCTCTCTGCCTCGCACACCTCTTTCTCCAGGCTGGAGCGATGCAGAGATTCCTTCACAAGCACCACTTCCTTCCTCAGGGCCGACAGCTTCACTTCCAGCTGCTCCTGAGCCTTGTGTCTGGGTCCGGAGAAAACCAAACTCTTACCCCCCCGAAGGGCCACACGCCCCATCCCACTCCAATCACGCTCTGCCAGTGTCACTTACCCTCTCTCCACCTCCCGCTGGGCCCTGTCGCGATCCTGGAAGGCATCCTCTTTCTCCTCCTGCAGGATATCTCTCTGCCGCTGCAGGTCGCCGTTTGCCAGCTGCAGCTTCTCGTACTCCTGGCGCTGCGTCTCCAGCTGCTCTTGCAGGTTCTGCACCGTCCCCTGCAGAGCATCCCTGTCCCTGCCAGGCGAGAAATGCCCTTTAGTTCGCAGCGAGTTGGGAGCGAGCTGGAAATGCACACCCCGAGGTGCTCCGTCTGCCGGTACCCGGTTAGTTGCTCCGCGTTGCTCCGCAGTCGGGCTATTCTGTGTTCGGCGTCCTCTCTGGCCAAGCGGCACGCGTCCAGCTCGCGTTGGATTTGTAGGATCTTCTCATCCAGGCTCCTGCGCTCGTTCTCGTTGGCGCTCAGCTGCTTCTGCAGGGATCCGACTGTCTCCTGACCGGCCTCCAGGCGGCCCCTCAGCTCCTGGAGCAGAGAGACAAACTCACACTCACACTCAGGAAGCAATAACGCGGACTACCATGAAAATAACCGCCACTCATACAAACGCGCAGAGTCTCTCCTTGACCCACCTGGACCTGCAGCTGCCTCCTTTGTAAGGCCGAGTGCACCGCGGACACGGTTGAGTCTCTGAGCGCCGGGGACAGGCTGCGCCTTGGAGAGCTGCTGCGATGCGGCGAGGAGCGTCTCAGCGGGGAGGAGGCGCGCAGGCTGCTGGACAGACCACGTAGGCTGAGCCCCGGACCCTCACTCTCTATAAAGTCAGAAGTCCTGTCGCTGGCGGACATCTGCAGACCACTGTCTGAGTCACTGAGCACGGCCTGGAGGAGCAGCGAGAAGAGAGGTCTGAGACATGCGCGACGGCAGCGAAGGAAATGCTGCGTCTATCAGACGTTTCTCAAACCTGAGTGAGTTCTCGCAGCGCTTCGTGGAGGACTTCTTTCTCCGACCTCAGAGCCTCCAGCTCCTCTCCCATGTGAACGAGCTGCTCCTCCGCTCGGCTCTTCTCCTGCAACAACCCGGACATTAGGGATACTCCATAGAACCGGCCCCGACACCCCCCGTGCGGCCCGACACCCCCCGTCCGGGCCAGCAGCCTCGGCGTCCGCCCGTTACCTGCTCCTGCAGCCTCTCCATGCTCTGCTCCCTCTGGCTGTTCTCATTGTGAAGACGATCGACGGTCCCGCTGAGTTCTGCTATCCTGTAACACAACAGCAAAGCCTCAGAGAACCCCGCAGCGAGAACCCCAATCCATAACGAGGTTCCTCCCTCGGGGGCCGCGGGGGCCGCACTCCTACCTGCCGCTCAGTTCTGCTTTCTCCCCATCAAACGTGGCCTGCAGCTGCATCATCTGCCGCACTTTGTCCCTCAGCTGCTCCTCTAGCTGCTCCAACCGAAGGGCCTGCCTCTCCACCGCCGCAATCCCACTACTCTCAGCCACGCGCTGGGATCCGCTGACATTCAGACAGGAGGCGTGCAGCGAGCGGCAGGACTGGGACATCTCCTTCTGCAGCTGTAACAGGTCTCTGCGGACACAGAAACACAGAATCTGACATCTGCCCTTTAAATCATCTAACCTCTGCTGGAAGGCTGTTCCACTTACCTACTACCCTCGGAACCTGAGTGGGTGACTAAACCCCCCTGCTGGGTATAATTCCTGCGTGAGTTACCGCGTCCCACGCAATGCTTACCTCTCCGTCATGGTTTTCATCTCGGAGAAGTGTCTGCGGAAACCGACCACCTGTCTCCAGAGCGAGAGCAGCCGGCTGTGCTCATTACTGAAATACGCGTTGAACGACTGCGGAAAAAGAGACCTCCGAGGTTTAACGGCAAACTCGTATCAGCAGACCGCAGGTTACAGGAGAGACCAGCAAAGGCCCACTCACCTCTTCCTCCCGGCGCCACTCGCTCTCCCGCTGCTCCAGCTCGTCCCGGGCCTTGGTCCAGTCGGCTGTGAGTCTGCGCAGGTCCTCGCTCAGGGCCTGGTTGGCTGCGTTGGCCTGATCCAGCTGCTCTCGCAGCATCGCATTGACCTGGCTGAGACTGGAGCTCCTGTGAGTGAGGAGTAACAGCGACGTTAATATACGGCGCGGGGGACCATAATAACCTGGCACGTGCCCCCCCCCCCCCCCCGGCGGAGCCTCTCCCACCTCTGCTGCTCTTCCTCCAGGCGGATCAGCGCGTTCTCCAGGTCGGTGCCGGTCTCTTCCTCCTGACGAAGCCGCGTCTCGGACAGCTCTAGACGGCTCTGCCAACAAACAGCGGAACGCGCAGAACATCAACAAACGTTACGTCCCCACATCCACAGAAACGATACGGAGCAGCAGCACAGCTCAAAGGTTCCAGACTGAAATCCGGACGTTCCTGTTCTAGATCAACGGATCCAGATGTTCCGCGTTCTACGTAAAACCTTCCGCCATATTCAGAACTCAGTCTCTTAAACCGGCTCATTCTTGTTCTAGGTTTGTAAACCTGGAACCTGTTAGGTGGATCCAGACTCTTTTCTTATTCATATTATAGGGAATCCGGGTTTTTCCTGCTTAGTGACTCCAGAACTGTGTTTATCCGCGCCTAAAATTCACTGGCTCGCAATTTATGTATATTAATAATTTTATAGTAATAATAATGGTAATAATAATGATATTAATAGAAATAGTGAGGATGATAATAATAGTAATAATAATAATGATAATAATAATAATGATAGATAAATAATAAACATAGTAAAATTAATAAATTAATAGTAATAGTGATTGATGATAATAAATAGTAATATTAATAATAATAGTAATAATAATAATGATTGATTAATAATAACGATTAGTAATATAATATAATAATAGTAATAGTGATGATGATAATTATAGTAATAATAATAATGATAATAATAATAATGATATTAATAGTAATAGTGATGATGATAATAGTAATAATAATAGTAATAATAATAATAATGATGATAATGATAGTAATAATAATAATGATAATAATAGTAATAATAATAATGATAATAGCTAATAGTGATGATGGATAATTATTAGTAATAAATAAAATAGTAATGATGATGATAAATAGTAGTAATTAATAATAATAACAGTATTATATTATTATTATTAATAATACTAGATCCAGACTGGCACGACTGGCGCCGCAGTAGAAATGCGTTTGCGGTCAGCGGACTCACGCTTAGACGTTCTTGTTCTAGTTCCGTTGACCTTTCTAGAAGCTGCTGTTCCACCTCTCCGCACTTCTTCTTATACTGCAGAACCTGCGCGACGGACGCCAAGAAGATCATGAATGGCTAATCGCCCCGTTTACACCGGACACATATACCGGGGCAGAATAAAGCGGCAGCTGCCGGCCCGTTAACGGCCCCGGCGGCCCCGGCTCTCACCTTGGCCTGCAGTTTCTGGACTAGCTGCGCCTGCCGTTGCTGCCCCTCCTGATAGGCCTGCAGCTTGCGCTTGTACGCGGTCTGCTCTTCCTCCAGCCGCCGGCGCAGCTCCACGTTCTGCTGGCCCAGACTCCGGCTCTCCAGGGAGTCCCTCTCGCGCTCGCCCGTCTCCAGGCGCAGGGTCTGCTCCAGCTACGCGGGGGGGGGAGAAGAGTTATTCAGCCCTGGGGGGTGCTATGGGACGGGGGCCATACTGCTGACCCCTAAACAGCGGTACCTGAGGGGTGCTATGGGACATGGCCATACTGCTGAACCCTTAAACACCGTTACCTGGGGGGTGCTATAGGACGGGGGGTCATATGGCTGACCCCCAAGCTGGGTACCTGGGGGGTGCTATGGTTACGCTATGGCCACAAAATCTCCCAACTTTCCAGGAAGAACTTTATTGATAATCCATAAAGAGCCGAGACTCTGTCCCACAGAGCTGACAATCCGGAGGTAGATAAAAGAGACCGCCGAGGGAGCAACGGCTTTGAGGAAAGCACACGCTACACTGAATAGGCAAAGTTTACCATCACCACGGCAACCGTCACCGTGACACCCATCAATTCAAGCAGTTAAATGGCCACAAACAGACTTCTACACGATGTCAATAGAGTGCAAGCTCTGTGGGACAAAG
>VKOC01030869.1:0-12639 GCA_009364415.1 Spea multiplicata
TGAGCAGGGCCATCCTTGCCTGTTATGTTATATGCTATTTGTTTTGTCCTGTCTACCTGTTATACAGCGCTACAGAATATGATGGCACTATCAGTAAATAACAATAAATAATAATAAAATGATTGATTTATAATATACATAGAAAGTCCAATATACAAAAGAACATGGTTATTTATTATATGTGATTCTGCTATGTATACGTATTTATAAAATAATAAAATACAGTCTGTAAAATGAACTTTTTTTTAAAAAAAACAGTTACTTGGATCTGGAATAATCAATTACACTGTAACAGTCATTCTCTCTAAAAGCTTTAAGTACACTTACCATTAGTATGCCAAAAGTAAAATTGAGATGTTAAGGAGATTGTCTCAATTGACACTCATATAAGTAAGGAAATAAGGACAAGTGATAAATAAAGGATTCACATGTAGAGGCTTATTGACAGACAGTGGAACTAACCACGTCTCATGCTAATGACAAGTGTTTATTTAACACCAGCCAAATGTAAGGGGGTTGTCATCATATTTGCTCGAAAATATAACCTGTTATAAATGACATATGCTTCAATATGTTTCTAATGACTTGCATTCAGATTCAAAGCAGGATTCATACAGAGGAGCTCCTGATTTCACCAAACAAAGGTGCAATTTATTTTGTTCCTCTGTAAACATATGAAGTCTCGTTCATTAAGGCTGGGATGGAAAAGGAATATGATATAGAATGCTTTTTACAAACAAGTTCCTGATGGTAAAAGCTTCATAAACCCTTGCGACATATAATGTAATTTTATGTAAATTTCTACCATTGAGGACTTAAATCTTTTCCTGTGATTGTGGCAATTAATCCTGGCTGCCCTGATGGTAGACAAACTAGCTTCATCCCATCAGCTGTACTTTTGGGCATATACCGTATTTGCTCGATTATAAGACGACCCCTCAAAATCTGGATTTAGGAAAAAAGAAAACGCTTGAATATAATACAACCCTATAAGAAAAAAGTTTTACTAGTAAATGTTAATTCATGTAAAACTATGTAAACTATTTTTTAATAAAAGAGCTATGATCAAAGAAAAATATTTCTTTTTGTTTTTTATTTCCTTTTAATTTTCGACAAACTGCTTCCCAGGCTTGCCACTCTGCCTCCAGAAATGCCTTTTACCCCTATATGCCACTCTGGAGCAGGAGCAAAGTTGATACAGGTAGGCTGTTTCAGGGGCTGAAGTGGGACAGGCAGGCTGCTAAAGGGGCAGAGTGGCACAGGAAGGCTGCTAAAGGGCCAGTGTGGCATGGACATGCTGCTAAAGGGGCAGCAGTGGCACGGGTAGGCTGCTAAAGGGGCAGCGGTGGCACAGGCAGGCTGTTTTAGGGACAGAGGCCTACTACGTCAATGTTTGGATAAGTGTATAGTGATAGGGGTTATGCTGCACTACCGTCAATGTCTGGATCAGTGTATCGTGATGGGAGTTATGCTGTACCATATCTGTTCAGTAAATGTTATTTATTTAAACTAATTTATTTCAGATTGTTTGTTTTTTTCAGTTGACATACAGTTTACAAATTTGTGAAATAAATATTCTTGCCAACATTCATTTTTAGGGGGTTGCCATATATAGGATCTTCCCCGGGTGCCAAATCCTCTAGTCCCCTGTTATGGGTTTAGCTATTCTATAGCGTGTAAGCTGCCTGGGTGAGTTAAGGCTAGGTTTTAGAATTTTAACAGCTGCGCACACCATGTCCACATGCCCTGGATAAATTGTCTAGTTTTCAACAATATATATAGTTTTCTTGGGATAAGCGAAAATTGGGATGAGACATGGGCCCAGTAGATGAGTAATCATTCCAGGTTTGAAAAATGGAAATGTACAGATTTCTTTATTTGAAAAACAAATTGCATTACAGTTAAAGACAGGACAATTGCTAAAAAAAAATACTTGCATGCTCACCCATAAACTAATGTAAAATACCTGCATCCCTAAGGGGTTAACAGAAACATCTGTACATTTTTGTAATTCAAAACACTGTCTGGTATGTGGTAAAATGTATTTATTTTTTGTTACCAAGTCTAACATACAGTACGCTACACATTAATTGACTTGTTCCACTTGACTTATGATGAAATCATGATTACACTGTTTTGACTTCCCATCCCCAGCTTGCAGAGATGACCGTATAATTTTTTGGACATCTGCAATGATTATTTGTAAGCATTACTGAATTAAAGTCATAGGCCAAGGAAATGCTCTCATCGAAGACAATAAATGATACAGAATAAATGCCATATTGGATTATCTACAGCTACTAACAGTAGCCAATGCCACATTATGGTTTTTTTAAATTATAAATTAATTTAGAAAGATTGTTTTAGAAATTATAGTGTTTGTAACTATTTCCATATGGCACTAAAATAAAATGGAAACAGGACTGTGGATTATGTTATTAGTATAAAACGCTACAATAAACTATTGAGGTTATTTGTCTTCATGATAATAGTAAAATTTCAGTACAAATTTAAGTGGAGTATGTTACTAAAAATAACTGTTAAAACAACATTGGTGAACAAAAGCTACCAAGACTTGCTCTCTTTGCAACCTGATTGCATCTGAGTAAACTCAATATGGTAGTCATTAAGATGTTGAGTGAGTCTACAGTGTGGCAATGAAAGTGGACCAGGGCCACCCCTACCATATAGGCAGACTAGGAGAGGCTTCTGGTCCTCCTACACAAGGATTTAGCCTCACCTCTTCAGCGTTGTTCTGCAGTCTGACCTTCTTTCTTCCTTAGAGCAGACAACAGTGCTTCTAGTTCCAGGTGGTCTGGATCCAGGGCCTCTTCCTGTTGTTCACCATCAGTCAAAGTCCCAGGCTGTTGCTTCCTCGTTGCTAGGCCCCATTGCTAGGAAATGCAACAGATTAGGCACATCTCAGCAGGCTGCTTTTTGTGGGGATAAGCACAGGGGTTATGTGAGGTGGTAATTTGGGGGGTTAACGTTAGCAGAGTTCATTTAGTGAGTCATTCCCCAGTGACTAGCTGATTTTAAAGATGTACTGAACCATTGTGAAGCAACAGTGAGGGAGCTGTTACCTGAACCTGCAAGAAATAATGGTCGGTTGGGAGGCTATACAGCTAACATTCTTTGCACCGTAGACTCTGTTACACCATATGTTAATGGGTCCCAAAGGACGGTTGATGGGTGAATGACTTAGTAGTTTGCGAAAGGGTACAAGTACTTCCAAGGATGGGGACAAGAAGGTGGAATAGGTTTTGTACCAGGCCAAAGTAGAAATCTATGTTTATGTCCAGGGCCCTACAAGGAACTGATTTGAAACAAGAGGTCAACGATCAAATATTGAAGGGGGGATCTGTTCGCATATGTTTGCGGCTCCCCTATGACAAGTTTAATTTAGAATCATGTGCTTCCTGGGGCAGTAATTACTCTACTAATTCTGTAAGAAGGACAAGCAATGCTGATGTAGCTCTGCTGCTATAACAAAGATTTATCGATGGTGCTAAGTTGTATATCGAGTCTGTTGGTCTATTTGTCGCCTTTTTACGTGTGGTTTAGGGCTTTTATTTTTTTTTTAAAAATTACACCACCTATTGATATTTCAAGGTTGTTTCAGAAAAGTTAAAAAAAGAAGGTCCTTTTAGGATGGATGATCCTCCTTTTTTGTGAACCCTATTTAGATGATATGCTGGTTTCCCCCTGTCCCTAAAGGAAGATCAGTTAATGATGGCATTGCAGTAGTACAATGCAAAGTTTCATAAGCATTGTTTGAGCACGCTGTTCATTGGGTGAGACGATGCAGGTGAAGACGCATATGGATTCAACCTTTTGGTTGTTGCAGGGAAACCTTGACTGTTTCTGTTGTGATGTCATTTGGATGGTGGTTTTACATGAATCATTCTCTCCCCATGGGCTGCTTGATTTCAGGCGCATATTTTGAAACTTTCAGTTGTTTTTTTTTTATTCAGAAATGTCTCGGGTTGTCTTCAGTAGTCCATTATCTGGATGATTTTTGTTTGTCGGACAAGCTAATTGTTCAGTGTCCATTACTCTTTTGAAAACCATGAAAGTTATGATGACAGTGATCCAATTTCAGTGATGTAAAGACACTGGAATACCATCGTACCCACCAACAATTTAAGTTATAAAAATTATTGAGGCATCAGGGGCAAAATAAGGAAAGAAGGGATTAAGGACCAAGAGAGGTAATGACCACCTAGTAGAAATACTTGGGAGGTATATGGTGGGTTGGCCCTGTGTCCGGAAAACAATTGGGCCCCCCTGACTGACAGAACTCCAGGGCCCGGTCGCAGTCGCGACCCCTGCGACCCCGGGAGTTTCGCCACTGTCCATGCATAAACATGTATGATGATGTAAAGAGACATAAACAGATGTAGTTAATATAATACCTTACTGGATGTTTCTATGTGTGGAAATGATGTATTTGATAATAAACTTAATATACTAACTGTATTTACTTCTCAGGAGGAATCATGGCACCCCACACGACTTCTGAGCTGTCAGTGATACATTAAACCATAGTGTGTAATGTATTAACGCAACAGGAACTTAAGCGCATACAAAAAAGAATATGGCCATTGTTTAAAGGATTTGACCTCTAGACAAGCAAGTGGTATCTGCTTATATCTTTTTTTGAAGTCGTCATACATAGTAATATAAGATAAAATATTTATTTAAGGTGAAAATCAGAAGCACATGGAAATTTGGACTCAACCAGCACACTCCATAGGAACTAATGTCTTATTTCTGCTCACTGGTTCAAATTTAGCATTTTCTATCACCATAGCCTCGACCTGGCATTAAAATAAGTATTCATGAGTTAGGTAGACTGCATTTTATCATTGTATATAGCCTACTCTTTTCTTCTAATTATTGAAATAATATAGAAAATAAAATATGTGAAAACATTTACATGAAGTATCAAAATATGCAGAAAATGTTCCAAATATTAGTTTAGCAGTATTAGGAGCAATAAGTCCAACAAGGAACAAAATAGTACTGGAATACTTTGTTATGGAGGGCTTAATATGTTGGTACCAGGATTTCAAATTTAATTCTAAAGGTAATAGGGAGCCAGCGGAAGATTTCACAGAGTGGGGAAGCAGAAGAGGAGTGTCTTGCAAGGAAGATAAGTCAAGAAGCAGCATTTAGGACAGACTGCAGAGGAGAGAGTCGAGACAGTAGAATGCCAGAACCAGAAAAGTGTTGCAGTAGTCAAGACGGGAAATGATAAGTGAATGAACCAGAGTTTTTGTGGTTTCTGGGGTAAGGAATGGGCGTATGTGAGAGGCTTTTTTTTACAACTACAACTGAGTGGTTGAATTCCTTTAGTCCATCAAATTACATTTTGAGAAAATGCAACATCATCCTTAATATACTGTTCTTTTGAGAATTTTGGATATTTTAGTACTCTTACTGGCATAAGTCATTTGTTTGTTCGTCACAAATATAGAATATGGCCAAAATAAAATGAAACTCCTTTTTTACTGATGCATAGTTTTCTGAAACTGGTGTTTATCAATTCCCTTTAGGCTTACAATGCAACATTTACATAATTAAATAAAGTTAAGGGAATCACATTTCTGCACTATTATATAATTAAGTCTCTCTCTTGGAGATATCCTTAATCATGTTGGTTTAGGAATACTACCAACACGTGGACATAACATCCTATTTTTAATCATTTTTCCTGACTTTTCTCATATGTGTTTATTATGGTTGAATAAAATATCATAAAAAGGTTTTATCCTTCATGAATACACCAGAACACATTTATAGGTAAGGCAAGGCCTTTTTGTGCATGACTGATTTTCTTTGTCTCCATTCCCCTTTTCACAATAACCCCTGTGTATTTATCTTCCTCTACTCTGCATGACTCATGTCTCTCCCCCTCAACAATTTTGATTTGGTTTGTTTTTAAAAGCTCCCAGGTGCACCATATGCTGTGACTCTAGAGAAAGAAGGGAAGTCAAAGAATATGAAAACATTTTTCTTAAAGTAAAAAAATATAATTAATTTGTCACTTAACAACAGAGAGAAACATGTTACATTTAAGGGACATAAAATGCTAAGTACTAGTTATTAGTGCAAAAGGGAAAATATACTACGGTATTGCAAATTCATACCTATTATAATAGAATCATGTGTAGTTATGCTAAATTGTACATGAGAAGAATTACATATGGGAAGCTTAGTATTTACATATAATGTTGATCATAGTAAATTCCTAAACATTTTTACTATTCAGTATTTAAAATTCACTAGTGGGCAAGATCTGTCATGTACCCAACTAGCCTTCTACATATAAATGTGTACCAATGGGTTGCCTAGCCACTACCAAGACTCAAAATGGAGGCGCTGGTCTTTCCTCCCTTCTACCCCTGTATGTAGGATATGTAAGCAGCTACCCCAACTGGATGACAACCAGACATCCTCTCAGTTTTAAGAGTGAATGTGGGTGGTTGGAAGCAGTTGATGAGAGCAAAACTTGAAGGAAGGACCCTGATTATATCTGAGTGTTCTCTCAGAATGACACCCTTGGAAGACTGAAGCATCTCACTTAGAAGAGAAGAGCCATTGACCATTGCTGAAGAGCAGAGAAGGTTCCTTGTGTCTGGTCAGGAGGAAGCTTCCAGGGAAGAACCTCTGTTTCAGAGTGGAATACAAATAACCAGTAGGCCAACTATACCCTAATACACCTTAGACAGGCGGAGGCACTGCCAACAGAAAATGAACCCCAATCTCTTAAATTTTACGTTTAGGAGTTTAGGTGGTAATCATGAAAGAGACTAGTAAATGTGGGATGCTTGGCCAAAAAAGGTTACATAATAAAAACAGCAGCTCAGATATCACTTTAAGACTTAGCTTAGGTCTATGTCTGGGGGTGACTCAAATACACAACATATGGAAATGTTGCTGATTAACCCGCGGGTTGTGTTGTTTAGTGTATACAATGAGATTACAACAATGAAAAACAAATATGACACCATTCCTTTGAGATCTAGAGCATGGGAATCCAAAATCCTTAAATAAATCAATCAGATGCCAGTCACGGTAATGTTGCCCTGGGAAAGGTACCGTCGAGTTAAAATGATGCTTATCAGTGGTGGAAGTGGGAGGTACTAAATACACCTTAAAAAGGTGCTTAATTATTATACAATTAACATGATTCATTGCTACACAATTGAAGGCATATTATATTTGAAATAATTTTTAGTTTATAAGATAATACTACTAAAGCAAAACGCAAAAGACAAAATAATAACAGAGTAGGTCAAATTCCACATTTAACCCTTACCTCATTGTTAAAATGTGGAGTTTTAAGAAAATGTTATTTTTTATATGAGTTCGATTTAGTCCATGGGGTCCAGGTGGTCAATGATTTTATGTTACTGTAGTTAGTTGAGTTTTTTTACACCATAATGTCCCTTATTTGACCTTACACATTTTTAAACCTCTAAACTGTTAACCTCTTAGAAAAAATATAACTTGAAACTTAAATTATCCTCAGCTTGTGATTTAGAAGCCACACATAGGTATGACTAATGAACCTAATGAGCCAAGATTCAAGGGCATTTCCACAGTAAATAATTATTTCCAGGTTATATATATATCTACACTGAAATAAAAAAACAGATGATGTGAAATTATTGGATAATTGTATGTATGTTTTAATATAAGTTAAATAGACTTCCCAAATTCCGCTCCCGTTATCTACGCAGCATCACAGGGGTTAACGGGAGTGGAAATCCATAGGTTAGCCGCCAGGAGTTAAAGCTCCATAAGAGCAACTCTATTGGTCGTCGGCAGGGGCCTCCTCTAGCATCAACCAATTGGTTGCAGCCCCACGGAGCAGGACTGAATTTCCACAATATAGAAAATTTAAAGAAAAGGTTTTCCAAGAGTAAGGATGGTCAAAGAGCTGCAGCACCATCAGTAGTAGTAGAAGGGTACTAGGCCTGGACAGGCAGACACTGGCAGATAATAGGAACATGCAGCCACTTGGAGGACCGAATTTCCCCAATATTATATATTATTCATATTAAAATGCCTGGTTTTGTCATCAATATTGATTTATCAAGGAAGGATATTAGATGATATGATAGAAATATAATTAAAAATAAAGTTTTATATCCACAAACTACAGGTTTGACTAGTAGCATAATAGGGCAACTGTCTTAATCAACTAAACTCAGGAACAGGAGAAAATGTCTGCTGCAGTCCCTGGATTGGAGAAGCTGTAGTACTCACTACACCTTCTCCAATCCACCCTACAACAGTACATTTTCTGTACCAAAATAAACTATTAATTGTCTTGCAGTATGGTAGGTGAGCAATGAACATTAATCTCAGTCTCTGCTAAACTAACTGTCACTGTCTTACGCTCTGTAATATTCTGTTGTTATATTATGAGGCGTGTGTACCAATAAAACTCAGGTGCCAGTTGTGGGTAAACTGGGGTACTTTTATTAGGTTTAAAACAGCAGGGATGTGTAAATAACTATTGCTTACAGAGACTACCAAATTCCAACTGTCTCAACGGAAACTAGATTTGGTATATATCATCAAACAATTTGAACACTGCTATGTGATTGGCTGGAAGATACATATGCAAATATGACACACTCTCATAACTGTAACTGTAACTGCTGCCACTGACAAGTTAAAATGGCGCCAGCACACATTTATTCAATGCTTGACAATTCCCTTTGTAAATGCTGATTGATCGGAGTGAAAAAAGTAGAAGAAAAGTAAGGAAAAACCCCCACAGGTTGTTGGACCCATCAATCAGAGGCGTAACTATCAATGAGAAGCCTCATGTTTGTGGGTACTTCTATCTATCACTCATTAATATATACCTTCTTTCACATAGTCCCTTCCATTTTACCTCATCAACGAGCGCCAAAATGGCTTGTTAGGGTGCCTACATGCAGCAACGAATGGGCAAATCAAGACAAATTTTCATAACTGAGGTGGCCCTTGTTATCTTTTATTTGCACAAATGCACAAAATAGGCAATTTTCGTTAAAAATAAAGTTTGTACGAAAACGAATTCTGAACTCTAGTGATCACCAATAATAGTAATCACATGTAAGTATATCACAGGCTCGTGGCCATCATTAGGGCATAATGTGCTTTTGATTGCCAGAAGGTTAATGTTCACCCCAATAGTATCTATACTTTTATATTGTACAATATTTTTCTGGAAACCAAATGTTATTAGATGTTTTTATTAGCTTTCAATTGCTTTTACTTCACCACATTCATGTGCATTTTGGGGACAAAATTAAGTAACTGGTAATAATCAGAAGTGTTTTGGCATTCGGTGAGTCTCTGTCACATATTTAAAGAATTTTTCCCTTTTTAGGAAAAAAAATGGCTCCACTCACCTGAAAATTTTTCAAGATTCCATTATTTTTATAACTACTTATTTAACTTTAAACTATCTTACATTTTTTCCTATAGTGAACTTGTGGTACTATATTTTCCACAATTCACACGGAAGGTATTTTTGTAACAGGTTCACAGAAGTCATTTGTATGTAGCCTGATTTAACGTACTTCTTCTATGTACTTAAAATCTATGTATAAAAGTAGCAGACATCTACAAAAAATGGGGCCATGTGACATTATGTAAGACATTTAAAATGGCTCTGTTCGCTTGGAAGCTGAATGGTCAACAAAGTTGTTATTATTACTTTGTATCAGGTTTCTAACTGTTAAGCTTTATCTTTTTCACATCACCCCTACCTCCATCCCACAGGAGGAGATCTATGTATCTCCAAAAGTTTTTTTAAAGGAATTTAAACAAGAGATGTGGGACATAGATGCCGTCAAGAGATTTTTAATTTATTGTTAGCCCCCTTCTCGTCGCACCAGAAACACTATTGGGGTTAGGGGGGAGGGATAGAGTGGGTTTGTTTTAATATTACTTAACCCAACTTCCACAAGCCTGCACATGGGGTGGGAAAGAGGGAGTAATTCCCCCCCCACACACAATAATAGGCGATCCACCATTTTATTGATATGGTGAATGTGATTTGAGAGTGTATTTTTGAGAGTGCAAATGTGAGTTGGATTTAGTGAATTTTTTAAATTGGCTTGCTACTGCATGCTAGAATTCTTTTTGAACCCTCTTGCACTCTGAGTGGATAGACCTCCACGTGACTAAGTCACTAACCTTAGCAGGTTTTACATTCATATTATTTTTCTTATTTGTCTGTAATGACATTTGTTTAGATTGTGATCATGGCATAAAAAAGGGTCCAGATGGTGTGAATTTGCAAATTAACTGTGAACCCTGTTTGGGTTCAGGTATCTTTGTTACTGCATACAACATATATGCATACTGCCTTTGTTTTAAATAGGTATCAAATGTGTCTAAACAATATTTGTTCCAAATATTTATTTGATTTGTATTTCTTTTAGCTTATTTTAATGTATTTGCTGTCATACATATTAACTCTTTAATTACCAAACTGATTAGCTAAATTTTAGGTTGCATCTCATTTTTTATGGGTTCAACTGATGAGTTTGTAGGAAGTGTAATCATTATGTTATTTAGCTTTTTCTTTTAAATTTACACTATAAAAGCATATTATACTAGGAGCCAAGTAAAGGTGCTGGTATTCGAATTCGAGATTTTAGTGTTTATATTTTTTGTAAGGAATATTTGGCAGTTTTCCTTGCTACATTATAGAAACACATGGAGAGAGAAAAGGTGAGAAAAAGATTATCTCTATGAAAGAATAAAAATGCTGAACAGATGGCTATAATTAAAGGATATGTAGTCTACTGAATCCCTGCAGGGCAACCATTTCCTACGCCACCAATTCTATCAACACAGGCAAGAGGGATTGTATGGAACTTTGGCTAACATAGGGAGAGTACAGCTTTTTTCAAATTAACCAGTTTCAGGAAAAATATTTAAACAAAATGCTTCACTAGTGTGATATCTTTGAAACAAAAAGTGGCCTAATTATGTCTTAGTATGCATCTCATAGGTATAAAATTATTAACTATTCTCAGCGTTTTGATATAACACTATACTGCTACATAATACACTTGTGGAATTGTATTATTATTATTGCATTATTATTACCTCCAAGAGCACTTCCACAACAAGGATCAAGCCTCCAGGAACACCTTCTCCCTTGATTGGAGGAACAAGGGAGAGGATGTCCTGGTGGCAGAAGAACTCCAAGAGGCCAGAATAATGCAGGTAGATTCGAGGAGAGAGAGAGAGGTGCAGAAATTATTATTTTTCTCAGCGAATCCATGCATATTATTCTGGACTCTTGTAGTACTTCTGCAAAAAGGGCGGAACCGTGAGCATAGCTTCTCCTCTGTTCCTCCAGTCGGGTGAGAGGGTGTGCCGCTTTGAGGAAGTGCTCCGGGAGGCCTGGTTCATGGAGAAGTGGATAAAGAAAGAATACATGGGGGGAAATGGATGAAGAAAGAAGAAGAAGAACAAGTAGAGGCAGAGTGAAGAAGCAGAGCTGCGGAAAAGGAGACAGGGACACGGAAGTAGTCGTCGAAAAGGTATGGAGACATTGAGAGAGTAAATGAGAGTGTGAATGAACATGAGTGAGAGTGTGATTGTAAGAGAGTGTGAGAGAGTAAATGAGGGTGAATGACAACAAATTTTGTTTCCGACTGCAAAATACTTAACAAATTTTGTCTGATCCGAAAGGGCAGGAAACAAAATTTGTTGTCTGAAAATGAACGGACCAAAAGCAAAACGAAAAATACGTCTGAATTGTCAAAATTCAGACGTATCCATTATCAAGAATGATTAAGACCTTGCTCGGATACAGGATTACGGGTACACCTCCTCCTTCTGCCCTGAAATGCAGGTTGCATTGTGAAGTGGAGCATTGGAGAAGGGTATGAAATATGGTGAGTTGGTATATAGTTAGATACCAAAACATTTCAGTGTTGGTTAAGCTGTAGGTTGACATGTTTAAAGCATGTTTAAACACAAGGGAGGATACCAAAGAGAGAGGCACAGGTCCTGACACGGGAGCAGCAGGCTTACACATAAGCAAAAATGCCATTGACCTGAGAGGTCCAGGAGAATTCCAGACACAGGTATCAAATAACAGTCCAGGGGTTGATACAGCAGGTAAGAAATCAAGTACTGCCTAACAAAAGGATACAATGCAGGGAGAATTAGCATCTCTATCCAGGTAGGTTCACAATTTGATAGAAGGGGAGATGACTCAATTGACCACCTGTAACGTTTCACCCTTCACTGTCTGGAATTGTTTAAACTCCGTGCAGCTCATTCCCGTTTCCAACCTCTAGTGGTCGCTCTTGTCACTCTGAAGCACTCAGAGTGATTATCAAGTTCAGCTGCACTCAGACCTGATTGCATAACCAGGAAACAAGGTGCACCTGGACATCACAGCCTTTATAAACCTGCCCAGCCCTTCAGTCTGGGCCTTGACATTGATGTTCCTGATCTGCTCCTGTTTGTTTCCCGATCTGCTCCTGTTTGGTTCCTGATCTGCTCCTGAGTTATGGCCAGCGACCCACAAGTGGACTCCAAAGCTGAGTGCCCTGCAAGTAGGATATCTAGCCGTGTGTGCCCCATCCAGAGGGCTTCCTGCCG